>JAWQFJ010028243.1:0-50389 GCA_034096865.1 Theodoxus fluviatilis | reverse complement strand
CCTGTAGCCTGAGTTGTGTGTGCGTGTGTCCTGTGACTTCGTCATTGTTAGCCGGGATGGTGTTGTTGTGTGTGTTGACGGTTGTCCCTGTAGCCTGAGTTGTGTTGTGTGTGTGTACTGCGTCCGTAGCCTGATGGTGTTGCTGTGTTGGGTACTGTGTCCTGTAGCCTGAGTTGAACTTGTGTTGTGTTGTGTGTAACTGTGTCCCTGTAGCCTGAAGTGGTGTTGTGTGTGGTGTACTTGTGTCCCTGTAGCCTTCTGCGGGGTGTTGTGGGTCGTGTACGTGTGCCTGTAGCCTGAGTTGTGGTTGGGTTGTGTGTACTGTGTCCTGTTGCCCTGAGTGGTGTTGTGTGTGGGTACTGTGGTCCTGTGCCCCGAGTGGTGTGTGGGTGTGCACTGGTGTCCCTGTAGCTTGCTGCGTGGTGTTGTGTGTGTGTACTGTGTCCTGTAGCCTGACGTGGTGTTGTGTGTGTGTACTGTGTCCCTGTTGCCTGGAGTGGTGTTGTGTCAGTGTGTACTGTGTCCTGTTAGACCTGCAGTGGTGTGTTGTGTGTGGTATTGTACTGTTGTCCTCAGTAGCCTGGATGTGGGTGTTGTGGTGTGTGTGTACTGTGTCCTGTAGCCTGAGTGGTGTTGTGTGTGTGTGTACTGTGTCCTGTAGCCTGAGTGGTGTTGTGTGTGTGTGTACTGTGTCCTGTAGCCTGAGTGGTGTTGTGTGTTGTTGTACTGTGTCCTGTAGCCTGAAGTGGTGTTGGATGGTGTTGTGTAACTGTGTCCTGTAGCCTGATGTGGTGTGGTTGTTGGTGTCTACGGTGTTCCCTGTTGCCTGAGTGGTGTTGTGTGAGCTGTTACTGGATCCTGTAACATGAGTAGAGTGTGTGTGTGTTGTACTGTGTCCTGATAGACTGAGTGGTGTGGTTGTGTGTGTAACTGGACGTACGTAGCTCTGAGTGGGTGTGGTGTGTACTGTGTACTGTAAGACCATGAGTGGTGTTGCGCCCTCAGTTTGTGTGTGCTGTGTCTGTAGAACTGATGTGTGGTGTTGTCTGGGGGTACATGTGCCCTGTAGCTTGAGTGGTGTTGTGTGTAGTGTAACTGTGTCCTTGCCTGAGTGGTGTTGTGTGTGGTGTACTGTGTCCTGTAAGCCTTGAGTGGTGTTCGTTAGAAGTAAGTGTGGTGTAATGTTCATGTAGCCTGAGCGGGTTGTGGGGGGTACTGTGTCCGTAGCCTGGAGTGGTGTTGGTGTGGCTGTAATGTGTTCATGTAAGCCTGAGTGGTGTTGGTGTGTTTACTGTGTCCGGTTCTAGCCTGCGTGGTGTTCATGTGTGTGTGTAGCTGATGTCCGTATAGCACTGAGTAGGTAGTACTGTGTGTTGGTAATGTGTACTGTTAGCATGAGTGGTGTTTGTGTGTTGTGCTGTGTACTGTAGAATGATGTTGTGTGTGTGTGTGTACTGGTCCTCCTGTTTAGCACTTGACGATGGTGGTGTTGTGTGTGTGCTTGTGATCTGTAGCCTGACAGTTCGGTGTGTTGTCCCTTGTCGGCAGTACTGTGTCCTGTAGCTTGAGTGGTGTTGTGTGTTTTGTTTATTTGTCACTGTGTACTGTGAAGCCTGAGTGGTGTTGAGTGTGTGTACTGTGCCTGTTGCCTGAGTGGAGTTGTGTGTGTTGAGGGGGGTACTGTGTCATGTAGCCTGAAATGGAGTTGAGTTGCTGTGTATTGTGTGTTGCTACTGTGCCTTGAAGACTGACGTTGGTGTTGTCCGGGTGTGTTACTGTGTTACTGTAGCACTCCTGAGTGGGGTGTGTGTGTGTACTGGTGTCATGTAGGCCTGAGGGTGTTGGGTGTGTGACTGTGTCACTGTAGCGATGGTGTCTTCTGTTGTGTGCTTTACTCGCGATAGTATGTAGTTGTCCGTAGCCTGCAGGGGTAGTTGTGGTGTGTACACTAGTGTAGCGGGTATGTAGGCGAGTACCTGTCTCGTTGTCCTGTAGCCTGAATTCGGTGTTGTGTGTGTGTACTGGGTTCCTGTAGCCTGAGTGGTGTTGTGTGTTGTGTACTGTGTCATGATAGCCTGAGTTTTGTGTGTGTGTGTACTGTGTCTGTAGCAGAGTGAGTGGTGTTGTGTGTTGATGTGTGCTGTTCCTGTAGCCCTGATGTGGGTGTGTTGTGTGCTACTGTTTATGGGTCTCAGAGATAGGCTCGAGTAGCACCTGCAGGTGGTAGGGTTGTGGTGACGTTAATGGACTTGAGATCAAAGGGTGCTCATTGCGATGTCCATGTTGGCCCAATGGAGCCTGAGGTTGTGTTCGTGAAGTGTGTACTGTAGCCCTGAGCATAGCTGGTAGTAGGGTTGGTGTGTATACTACGCATGTCCCTAGTGCTCGATTGAGGATGTGTTGTGAGTAGTGAATTCACGCTCGTCGACCCTAAGTGTAGCAGAACCGTGATCTTGAGTGAGCATTGTGTGTGGTGGTGTACTAGTGTCCTGGTGTAGCCCTGCAGTGTGTTGGTGTCGCTGCATAACATGGTGTCTAGTCTCCGCCACTGAAGTACGGTGTGCAGGAAGTAAATGCTCAGTGTTTGTACTGTGCATCCTAGTAGAGCCTGAGTGGTATACTCTCTCGTTTCACTTCTTCCCACCTACCGTTAACAAAGGATATGATTGTTGGAGCGATACCACTCAGGCGCCATAAAAAAACCATACCAGGAAACTCAGACAACCCAAAAAAACTAAGACCAAAAAATAACAACAGTACACACACACACACCACTCAGGCTACAGGACACAGTACACACACACAACACCACTCAGGCTACAGGACACAGTACACACACACAACACCACTCAGGCTACAGGACACAGTACACACACACAACACCACTCAGGCTACAGGACACAGTACACACACACAACACCACTCAGGCTACAGGACACAGTACACACACACAACACCACTCAGGCTACAGGACACAGTACACACACACAACACCACTCAGGCTACAGGACACAGTACACACACACAACACCACTCAGGCTACAGGACACAGTACACACACACAACACCACTCAGGCTACAGGACACAGTACACACACACAACACCACTCAGGCTACAGGACACAGTACACACACACAACACCACTCAGGCTACAGGACACAGTACACACACACAACACCACTCAGGCTACAGGACACAGTACACACACACAACACCACTCAGGCTACAGGACACAGTACACACACACAACACCACTCAGGCTACAGGACACAGTACACACACACAACACCACTCAGGCTACAGGACACAGTACACACACACAACACCACTCAGGCTACAGGACACAGTACACACACACAACACCACTCAGGCTACAGGACACAGTACACACACACAACACCACTCAGGCTACAGGACACAGTACACACACACAACACCACTCAGGCTACAGGACACAGTACACACACACAACACCACTCAGGCTACAGGACACAGTACACACACACAACACCACTCAGGCTACAGGACACAGTACACACACACAACACCACTCAGGCTACAGGACACAGTACACACACACAACACCACTCAGGCTACAGGACACAGTACACACACACAACACCACTCAGGCTACAGGACACAGTACACACACACACACACCCCCACTCAGGCTACAGGACACAGTACACACACACAACACCACTCAGGCTACAGGACACAGTACACACACACAACACCACTCAGGCTACAGGACACAGCACACACACAACACCACTCAGGCTACAGGACACAGTACACACACACAACACCACTCAGGCTACAGGACACAGTACACACACACACAACACCACTCAGGCTACAGGACACAGTACACACACACAACACCACTCAGGCTACAGGACACAGTACACACACACAACACCACTCAGGCTACAGGACACAGTACACACACACAACACCACTCAGGCTACAGGACACAGTACACACACACAACACCACTCAGGCTACAGGACACAGTACACACACACAACACCACTCAGGCTACAGGACACAGTACACACACACACACAACACCACTCAGGCTACAGGACACAGTACACACACACAACACCACTCAGGCTACAGGACACAGTACACACACACAACACCACTCAGGCTACAGGACACAGTACACACACACAACACCACTCAGGCTACAGGACACAGTACACACACACAACACCACTCAGGCTACAGGACACAGTACACACACACAACACCACTCAGGCTACAGGACACAGTACACACACACAACACCACTCAGGCTACAGGACACAGTACACACACACAACACCACTCAGGCTACAGGACACAGTACACACACACAACACCACTCAGGCTACAGGACACAGTACACACACACAACACCACTCAGGCTACAGGACACAGTACACACACACAACACCACTCAGGCTACAGGACACAGTACACACACACAACACCACTCAGGCTACAGGACACAGTACACACACACAACACCACTCAGGCTACAGGACACAGTACACACACACAACACCACTCAGGCTACAGGACACAGTACACACACACAACACCACTCAGGCTACAGGACACAGTACACACACACAACACCACTCAGGCTACAGGACACAGTACACACACACACACAACACCACTCAGGCTACAGGACACAGTACACACACACAACACCACTCAGGCTACAGGACACAGTACACACACACAACACCACTCAGGCTACAGGACACAGTACACACACACAACACCACTCAGGCTACAGGACACAGTACACACACACAACACAACTCAGGCTACAGGACACAGTACACACACACAACACCACTCAGGCTACAGGACACAGTACACACACACAACACCACTCAGGCTACAGGACACAGTACACACACACACAACACCACTCAGGCTACAGGACACAGTACACACACACAACACCACTCAGGCTACAGGACACAGTACACACACACAACACCACTCAGGCTACAGGACACAGTACACACACACAACACCACTCAGGCTACAGGACACAGCACACACACACAACACCTCAGGCTACAGGACACAGTACACACACACAACACCACTCAGGCTACAGGACACAGTACACACACACAACACCACTCAGGCTACAGGACACAGTACACACACACACACACAACACCTCAGGCTACAGGACACAGTACACACACACAACACCACTCAGGCTACAGGACACAGTACACACACACAACACCTCAGGCTAAAGGACACAGTACACACACACACACACAACACCTCAGGCAAAAGGACAACTGGAAATCGGTACAGAGATGATCAAGTCAAACAAAGCGTCCATGATGACCTTTCCCCTTTTAGGACAAAAATGTACTCACTCCTGAAAACAATACATATGGGCATATTGAGAATCAAAACTGATTATGCAACAAAGTAATTTCAACATATAAAAAACAAAACAAATGTATTGTTTAGTGAAAAAACAAAAGAGTATCTTGAAGAACAACTTCTTTTCTACAACTGGTGTGTGTGTGTGTGTGTGTGTGTGTGTATGTGTGTGAGTGTGTGAGTGTGTGTGTGTGTGTGTGGGTGGGAGGGTGTGTGTGTGTGTGTGTGTGTGTGTGTGTGTGTGTGTGTGTGTGTGTGTGTGTGTGTGTGTGTGTGTGCGTGTGTGTGTGTGTGCATGTTCATGCGCATTGGTGTGTGTGTGTGTGCATGCCTATGTTTGTGTGCATGAAATTTAAGTTTCAAGACAAATGTTGATAACATTACAAGTTCTACTGCCTCTGTTGTCACTGCAATTTCAGCCTGGAAGAAACCTCTACTCTTCTGAGAGTTGGAGTGTAGAAAAGTTCACCTATTCATTGAAAGCTAAAAATAAAACATTCTTTCACTCTCATAGATTCAAGCTGAAAACTGGTACGCTGCCAGATGTCACTGAGGCAGGGCCACACATGACAGGTCAGACATGGTATGTCATCACCAATCCTCGGCAAACACCCCCCAGACTGGGCTGCACTTTAGCTCTGGACTCTGGTGTCAGGGCATCAGGGAAAGGACAGGTCTTCTCTCACCTCTACCCTGGCATCATCACTGGGACTACTAGAGACGGATGGATGGAGTGTTATGGCTTATGAGCCTTTGTAGGCTAAGTAAGGTCATTAAGCACAAAAATCACTAGAATAGTGTAGAGTAAGCACAAATCAAGTCACGATGCCCCTATCTATTTATTCACCTCTTACAAATTGCATCGGGAGATGCAGTGGGTCTATTCTGACCCCCCACCACAGGGGGCTGAAGGGCTATCAGAGCTGTCAGTGCCGCTTAAAAAAAAAGTCATGGATAAGACAACCATCCTTTTCTTTGGCATATAACAATTTTAATTATATCCGACAAAAAACAGCAAAACATTCACTAGAAGTACTCACAAGTGAACAAAGACAAATTCATGTCATTGCTTCTGAGGAGTTAAAATGCAGAATTTAATTTTTTTAATTATTAACCAGCAAAACCAGCAGGTTTGGTCCACTCTTGACCTCACAGCAGAATATACCTATACATGTAAATCAAATCTACCCGGCTGTAGAGAGCCATTACACACAAGCTGAATGCCTCTAAATGGATTGCATGGATTGCAAATGCAAAGTGAAAGAAGACTTACAGCTGGGTTTTCGGGCAGGACCTTCTCTTTACAGATGGGACAGCTCTGGACTGGGTAGTTCTTGATGCAGTCCCGAATGAGGAACTCACACACGGGCTGCAGGGACAGGCGTGGCTTGAAGGGAGGATCTCTGTCAAAATGCAAGTATCATCATATGGATAGGCAAAAATTATGTGCCAAATGTTTTGACAGCTGATGTAGAGACTGGCTACCAAAAAGATGACAAAAAGTATGTGTCCAACATGTAAAAAGCTGATGCACAGACTGACAGTTCAAGGCGTTTGCATTGATCTGTCTCTACACAACACAAATTGTTTTTAACTTTCCCCCCCCCTATCTCCCGCCCCTGGGATCGAACCACGGCACAGCGCCTCACCGCAAAGTCCAACACCTTAGCTTACTAGACCATCTACACTTCCTAAAAAAGAGGCTATCAATAGCCCAGCAGAGGCTTTGGGTTGGCTTCAAACTCAAGAGGGCACAATGGGAGAGCAGAGCAAGAAAGGGAGTTGATGGATACAATGCAGCGCCATACAAGCTCAGGCATAAGTTATGTGTCATAGTTATACTTGCATGTTTGCAAAGCTTGTGTGACAAAATGTTTATCACTGTCTGCAAGAAGGGTTCCATGTACATCTGCATGCCTTCACGTGAGAGACATGAGCTTTTCCAGTTCTAAAGTGTGATTTTGCCAACAGCTGCCTGCAGGTTTTTACTCACATGCACATGTAGTTAGTTACTCATGCACAGTCTTATTTACTCATTTACATATGCATATGACCATTGCTTCATCTGCAGTCATTGGAGCCTGTGGATGTACAAATGTGACCCTCCATCACTAAATGAGTCAGTTGCACAGTCGAGTCATTTTGCGCAAACCGTCCACAAAGGAGGTTGGGGTTGTAGTGGTCGACTTCAAGTTTGTTTATTTGGCTTCTCTAGTCCCTTCTCCCTTGTATGAGTAAATTTCATTTTTGAAATCAACGTGTAAGAGTATGTTTTATGATGTTTTTGGGATGTGGTGGTAAATAATTTACTAGAAAACATCTGCGAACCGATCATTGACATCAGGCATTTTCTCAAAGTTTTGTAGCCGCCACTGCAACAGATCAATGCGGGAATACCCTAGGCTGCCAACCAAAGCCAAATTTGATTCGCTGGTGGTTGCTTCATCTCTGTGGCAAATTTCATGAGTACAGAATAAGGGTTGCTAAGGAAAAAAGGGGAATAATGTCTGTAAACTTGAAACGCGTTTTTCTCAAAAAACTTATTTTTAGGGTGTCTATCATTAAACTCATGTGAAATCGTATAGCGTAGTGATATTTTCATGATTCTTGCACCATTGAAAAGCTTGTTGTGTGCTTTTTTGAAATCATACAAGATCTCAAAATGTTCAAAATGCAACGAGTGACTCATTTTGTGATGGAGGGTCACAAATCTGCTTGCTTGTGCTCTGCTGCTTGTGCTCTGCTGCTTGTGCTCTGCTGCTTGTGCTCTGATGCTTGAGTTCTGCTGCTTGTGCTCTGATGCTTGAGTTCTGATGCTTGTGCTCTGATGCTTGTGCTCTGATGCTTGTGCTCTGCAGCTTGTGCTCTGCTGCTTGTGCTCTGCTGCTTGTGCTCTGCTGCTTGTGCTCTGCTGCTTGTGCTCTGCTGCTTGTGCTCTGCTGCTTGTGCTCTGATGCTTGTGCTCTGATGCTTGTGCTCTGCTGCTTGTGCTCTGATGCTTGTGCTCTGATGCTTGTGCTCTGATGCATGCCTGCTTGACTGCATGCATATGTTTTTGCATGTGCTAATGAGTACATGTCTACATGCATGCATGCATATGAGTGTGTATGTTCTTAAACTGGTCCATTGCAGCATACAGTTAGTTAGATACAACTGTCATTTGCCCTCAATGCCACAGGCTCTGCACAACTGAATCTGAACTGCAGTCCCATCATCAGCCTCACTGCTGACTTCATCCAAACAGATGGAACACCAAGCTATGTACATGCATGCATGCATGATTACACATATGCCTGTCCATCATAAGCGTTGGTGCTCCTATGGGCAGAAGCAAGCTCCCTTACTTGGGTTTGCATTTGAGAGGGGGCTGCACACACTTCCTGGCAATCTCCACTGCCTGGGCCTGGAAAAACACCCGCAGCAGCTCTGGAAAGTTGCAGTCCACCAGCTCCGCTCTGCAGCCCATGGAACGGACACATCATTTACTACATGGCATTGCATGGCAGTGCAAGCATTGACTTTTAAAGTCCCTCAACACTACAGCCCACCCTTCCCATTATTTCCATACCAGCCCTCACCACCCAGCAAAGGTGTGGGCTAGTTCTCCAGGTCACCTACTCAAACTCATTGCTTGCTGTCAGCACCCATGTCAGGCAGTGTGGGAAGAGAAGGTAGAAACATGTCCCTAGCCAAGAGAGGAAACAAAGGAGAAGGATAAGGTGGAGTAATAAATGAATGAATAGGCTTTACTGCCTACTAACCTTTCTAGGCTACGTAAAGCCTTTGATCACAAAAACCACATGAGTCGGTTAGAGTGAGAGCTAGTCATGTAGATTTCCTCAGTCATTATCCTGTTACAATTAATTTAGGGAGATGCAACAGGTCTATTCCTACCCCTAACCTGCCAGGGAAGGGAAAGAGCATGACATGAAAATGGAGGAGCAGGAGGAAAGGGTTAAGAGTTTAAGGACAGGACATGGGAGCAGGAGGAGGAGCAGGAAGAGGAGCAGGAGAAGCAGGAAGAGGAGCAGGAAGAGGAGCAGGAAAAGCAGGAAGAGGAGCAGGAAGAGAAGGAGTGTGTGCAGGAGAAGCAGGAAGAGGAGCAGGAGAAGCAAGAAGAGGAGCAGGAAGATGAGCAGAAAGAGGAGCAGAAAGATGAGCAGAAAGAGGAGCAGAAAGAGGAGCAGGAGAAGCAAGAAGAGGAGCAGGAGAAGCAGGAAGAGGAGCAGGAAAAGCAGGAAGAGGAGCAGGAAGAGAAGGAGTGTGTGCAGGAGAAGCAAGAAGATGAGCAGGAGAAGCAGGAAGAGGAGCAGGAAGATGAGCAGAAAGAGGAGCAGAAAGATGAGCAGAAAGAGGAGCAGAAAGAGGAGCAGGAGAAGCAAGAAGAGGAGCAGGAGAAGCAGGAAGAGGAGCAGGAAGATGAGCAGAAAGAGGAGCAGGAAGAGAAGGAGTGTGTGCAGGAGTGAAAGGAACAGGAGGAATACCACAATCAGAAAGAGCTTAGGAAAAATGACAGTAATACTACTATACACAACAACTGCAGTGAAGACAAAAATGAATACAACAAGGAGAGAGACTTGCTGATGAGTTCCATGCAGACAAAGAAAAGCTGGAGCGAGGCACAAGGATGGCACAGAGAAATAGACAAAGAACACAGTACAAGTAGAAGAGAGAGACTTCAACAATGAGACATGATAAGGAAACCCAACAATGCAACAAGACTGAGGGTACTATAAAATATGCAAGGCTTCACTACAAGCAGACTTACATGACTTGGGAGGCTGGATAGTCGTTGGGCACACTGATGCGGATTTTGCATCGGTAGTTGCCCTGTGTGAGGGCAATGGAGATCTGTGATGTCTTCTGCTTTAGCTTGACCTCGTCTCCCTCCGACACCAGCACTCTCTTGATGTAGGAAATCTCATCACTGCACACACACAGGGGGTTGTCCACCATGAAAGTGGAGATAAACTTGAGCATGTGCAGCACCTGAAAGAACAAAAACAAACAAGGTGTGCTGCAAGATGCACTTACTCAACAATTTCAGGAACCACAAATGTTTGTCCAGTGCATTTCCCTCTTCTTGTCTCTGAGGGATGAACCATCATCGTCAGCAAATTTGGCAGACTGTCATGTGCAAGTCCATCAGCATGATTAATTTTCCATATTCCTACAAGTATAAGACAATTCCATCTAAATTCCTCAAGCTTTTGATTCTCTTTCAATCATGTTGCTGGCTTGCTGTGCACAGCCTGCTTAGCAAACTCATATTCTGGACATCAACTCGTCCTTGCTTGCATCAGCAAGCAGAGTGACGTCAACAAGAAAAAGAGACATCTACACAGACAAGTATTATTCCCCGATGCTCATGCAAATGGTAAATTTGTTGTTGCTGTTATTGTTGTTGTTGAAACAATCCACATCAGTAAAAGCCTGGCTGCTTACCAGTTTCTCTACATAGAGGCAAAGGTATTGTTTACATAGCGAGATGTCATCCCCATCTGGGTTCTAAACATCTAACACTTAACTCCCACATCGCTGGGCCATGATCAATCCTTGGCTGGCACCTAATGGCACTCACAGTGACATAGATAGACAGAGGGAGTGAGTGAGTGATGGACAGAGGGAGTGAGTGAGTGATGGACAGAGGGAGTCAGTGAGTGATGGACAGAGGGAGTGAGTGATGGACAGAGGGAGTGAGTGAGTGATGGACAGAGGGAGGGAGGGAGGGAGGGAGGGAGGGAGGGAGGGAGGGAGGGAGGGAGGGAGGGAGGGAGGGAGGGAGGGAGGGAGGGAGGGAGAGAGGGACTGAGGGAGAGAGGGAGGGAGTTTTATGACCTATCAGCCTTGGAAGGTTATGTAAGGCCATAGAGCATGAAAACCACTAGAGTAGTTTAGAATAACTGTAAATCAAGTCACGATGTCCCTAGTTATTCGCCTCCTACGAATCGCGTAGGGAGATGCGGTGGGTTTGTTCTGACCCCCCAAGCCACAGGGACTGACTGCGACAGACAGACACTACATAGTCAGGAACTAGCACCATCGCCACTCCCCCTGGTGTACTACAGTCCAAGCCCCATGCTGGACCGCAGCCCCCTTGCAAGGGCTCCTCACACAGCAGCGTGCCAGTGCTGCACTCAGGTGCTTGGTTGCACTGCAGGTGGGGAGGACAGTACTGGGTGTGTGTGGGACAGCCATCAAATCAATGGAGTCTCTAGGGGAAAGCATTCTTCATACCAGTCTCCCAGCTGCCAGGTAGCAGAAAATTGCTGAAGTTGGTTCCATCTGGGTTTTTTGGTATTGACACGTCAGACCCAGATCAAGTGAACCATACAGCCTGTTGCCACATACATGTAGGTGCTGATTGAGGCCAGCTGAGTGAGTGCAACTGGAGCAGTTCTTGGCAGGACAAAAACATAGCATTCCAACAGGTGAGGGGGGACACCAGGTAAAATTCAGCCGTATGCTAGCTCAGGCACACACAAAAAGTCGTTTGTTTCTGGTTGTCCGACTTACCCTAAATATCACCACCGACCCTACACTTTTCTGCTCATAGAACTCATGTGCACATGCACACACACACATAATGCACACCTAAAATGTGTGAATCCTTCATTAGAATTGATAATGGCTTCATTAAACCTCATCACCCTAGAAGTCATGCTGTGGCCCGAAAAATGGCCCTTATCTCCCCAGCACATCCTGCTGTGTCCTGCTGATATCCCTCATACGCATGTCAGATGGATTTGGAAAGGGAACTGGGGAAGAGGGCCTGCATATTTGTGAGATGGCTTTGGAAAGGGAACTGGGGAAGAGGGCCTGCATATTTGTGAGATGGCTTTGGAAAGGGAACTGGGGTTGAGGGCCTGCATATTTGTGATATGGCTTTGGAAAGGGAACTGGGGAAGAGGGCCTGCATATTTGTGAGATGGCTTTGGAAAGGGAACTGGGGTTGAGGGCCTGCATATTTGTGAGATGGCTTTGGAAAGGGAACTGGGGAAGAGGGCCTGCATATTTGTGAGATGGCTTTGGAAAGGGAACTGGGGAAGAGGGCCTGCATATTTGTGAGATGGCTTTGGAAAGGGAACTGGGGAAGAGGGCCTGCATATTTGAGAGATGGCTTTGGAAAGGGAACTGGGGAAGAGGGCCTGCATATTTGAGAGATGGCTTTGGAAAGGGAACTGGGGAAGAGGGCCTGCATATTTGAGAGATGGCTTTGGAAAGGGAACTGGGGAAGAGGGCCTGCATATTTGAGAGATGGCTTTGGAAAGGGAACTGGGGAAGAGGGCCTGCATATTTGAGAGATGGCTTTGGAAAGGGAACTGGGGAAGAGGGCCTGCATATTTGTGAGATGGCTTTGGAAAGGGAACTGGGGAAGAGGGCCTGCATATTTGAGAGATGGCTTTGGAAAGGGAACTGGGGAAGAGGGCCTGCATATTTGAGAGATGGCTTTGGAAAGGGAACTGGGGAAGAGGGCCTGCATATTTGAGAGATGGCTTTGGAAAGGGAACTGGGGAAGAGGGCCTGCATATTTGTGAGATGGCTTTGGAAAGGGAACTGGGGAAGAGGGCCTGCATATTTGTGAGATGGCTTTGGAAAGGGAACTGGGGAAGAGGGCCTGCATATTTGAGAGATGGCTTTGGAAAGGGAACTGGGGAAGAGGGCCTGCATATTTGAGAGATGGCTTTGGAAAGGGAACTGGGGAAGAGGGCCTGCATATTTGAGAGATGGCTTTGGAAAGGGAACTGGGGAAGAGGGCCTGCATATTTGAGAGATGGCTTTGGAAAGGGAACTGGGGAAGAGGGCCTGCATATTTGAGAGATGGCTTTGGAAAGGGAACTGGGGTTGAGGACCTGCATATTTGTGAGATGGCTTTGGAAAGGGAACTGGGGAAGAGGGCCTGCATATTTTGAGAGATGGCTTTGGAAAGGGAACTGGGGAAGAGGGCCTGCATATTTGAGAGATGGCTTTGGAAAGGGAACTGGGGAAGAGGGCCTGCATATTTTGAGAGATGGCTTTGGAAAGGGAACTGGGGAAGAGGGCCTGCATATTTGTGAGATGGCTTTGGAAAGGGAACTGGGGAAGAGGGCCTGCATATTTGAGAGATGGCTTTGGAAAGGGAACTGGGGAAGAGGGCCTGCATATTTGTGAGATGGCTTTGGAAAGGGAACTGGGGAAGAGGGCCTGCATATTTGAGAGATGGCTTTGGAAAGGGAACTGGGGAAGAGGGCCTGCATATTTGTGAGATGGCTTTGGAAAGGGAACTGGGGAAGAGGGCCTGCATATTTGTGAGATAGCTTTGGAAAGGGAACTGGGGAAGAGGGCCTGCATATTTGAGAGATGGCTTTGGAAAGGGAACTGGGGAAGAGGGCCTGCATATTTGAGAGATGGCTTTGGAAAGGGAACTGGGGAAGAGGGCCTGCATATTTGAGAGATGGCTTTGGAAAGGGAACTGGGGAAGAGGGCCTGCATATTTGAGAGATGGCTTTGGAAAGGGAACTGGGGAAGAGGGCCTGCATATTTGAGAGATGGCTTTGGAAAGGGAACTGGGGAAGAGGGCCTGCATATTTGAGAGATGGCTTTGGAAAGGGAACTGGGGAAGAGGGCCTGCATATTTGAGAGATGGCTTTGGAAAGGGAACTGGGGAAGAGGGCCTGCATATTTGAGACTGTGCATGAAGAGGCAAGGCTAAACTAGGAAAACTGACAACATGAGATATTTCAATCACACTATCATCCCTTCAGTTTTGCATGTCCCAGAATAAGCAGCATGTCCACAGAGTAAATCTTCGTCTCTTTTTTTCCAGTAACGTAAAATTCAAGAAAGCCAGTATGTAACATAGTGCACCGAATACTTTTCTCTGCATTAGCTCAAACATTGTTTTGCAGACTTTAGCCTTGTGTCTCATGCATGGTCACATAATAGATTCTTAGCTATTTTTGTACGTCACAAAGAAGAAAATAAAATTTGTCTGGGAAAAAAGTGTCCACCATGACCTTCCTGAATGAGGTACTGTGTCCTAGGTCTAATGGGTCAGCATGGATTGTGGTCAAGGGGGAGACAACTCTGTGGTGATGGGGTTTTTCCCCCCTTTCTCACACTAGCATGAGATTTAGAGTGTAGCTGAGCTGTAGATGAGGTGTCAGAGGGATTTGGCAGGGGATGGATGGATGAATGGATGGTGTTTTACAGGCTATCAGCCTTTGTAGGCTACATAAGGCCACTAAGCCCGAAAATCAATGGAACAGTTTAGAATAAACGCATATCAAGTCACGGTGTCCCTAGTTATTTGCCTTTCACGAATTGCTTAGAGAGACGTGGTGGGTCTTTTCTTACCCAGAATCCACGGGGGGATTTTGGGAGGGAAATTGGGATTGGGGTCTGCTTGTCTTCATAGATTCTTAGCTATTTATTATTTTACTTTTTTATGCCCATTATCTGAGCCTCACAGGAAGACGACATTTTCTAGGCAAGAGAAATGTTCTCAAGAGGTAGAAAATAAAACATGTTTGAAATAATAATAAAAACATTCTTGATTATTTATCTAAGGTACCCATTAAATTTTACAAGGTTGCCTCCCTTATCGTGGGGTTTGGGGTTAGTTTAGGTTTTTTCCCCCAAGGTACTGGGGTGAAGAGATTAAAACTTTGCATGTGGGTCCTTCCAAAAAGCTGGGTTGCTACACAGGTGTAATGGGGAAAACCCTTTTTGAACTCCAAAACAACTCTTTTTCTCAATGTTATGGGTGTAAACCTCCCCCAAAATGATTTCAGAAATAGTATTGATAACTTCACATTTATAGATTATCAGTGCATTTCAAATATTTGGCCCAAAAGTCGAAAAGTGGTTCAGAAGAAGGTCACGTGTTGTGACATGCTAGATATGCATTTAGTTGGGCATAGATTTGAATTGCAAGATAGCATATTAAAACACAATGAAATCATATTCGTATCTATTAATACTTACATAATTGTACCATTAGTTTGAAATAATGATGTGTTTAGTATTTTCTGTCATATTAGCCCGAGTCCAATTTCCTGTCTTTCGTAACATGTGGTTTCCGAGTGTGAAGCCATCAAATAGCTCACTACGCTAGTCCAGTAAAGCGTAGGAATATATGACTGTGACGTTGCAATGAGAACGATGTGTTTCTAGGTCACTACACAGTTGCTGTTTTGTTTTCATTTATTAGGAAACATCAAGTTATGTTGATTTTAAAATTGTCCGCGAACATCGTTTCCGGTTTTGCTTGTTACGAAAGACTGTTCAAAAAAGGCGCGTACTCATTCTAGAATAAGAAAAGAAGGACTATTTTCTGTGTTCCATTACATCTTTCATGCGGATTGATATTAGAACGCAGTAGGTCCGGGTAAACAATATGGTTGGCGGGATTTTCTTGTGGTGTTGTTTGGATTCCGGATCGTGTGGTCTTGTTACGAAAGACATGTTGTGTGCCATTCAACGCTTCAACAGGCGATTACGATAAGCTTGATTGTGTTATGATTGAATTGGTGATTGATTTAGATTTACAATTTAATTTTTGTTGCATACAGTGTCAAATTCTTCACAGTTTATAGTTTATAATTTATAGTCAACCACCCGGGCCGTGATAGACTAGAGTCCTCGCGAACTGAGCAGCGCTTGTGCCGTGAAATGGCATGTTCAGGACGCGTAGCGATGCAAAGCGCTGCATGTGATTGGGCGCTTTGCAGCGCTGCGCCTCCTGAACAAGCCGCTGTTCAGGAGGGAAGCTTCGCGAGCGGTGCTGGGCGATTCGCCCCAATTGCGATATTCGGAACGTCGTTTAGCTTCAGATTACACCCGAATCACGCAGATCGTTTAGGTGCGCCGAGCAAGACGTTTGTCACAAAACGCAGATACATTAATGCGGCCGGATCTTAGCTAAACGACGTACACCCGTACACGCGTGAGATCGCCTCCTGAACACGCTGAACTGAACTGATTTTTTAAGTTTCTGCGTTACGCAAGACATATTTTACACCATTAAACGTAGGTAACTTATAGCTTAGAATTCCCTTGTTCCATGTTTTTATGTATTCAAGACCTTCTTTATACAGTAGAAAATGTGTTGGTTTTAAAGTAGAATCAAAACTGATCAGAAGAACGCAATTAAGATTTTTGTCGTTTGTTTGGTCTCCGTGTTACAATAGACATCACTTTAAAAAAAATCTGAAATATAATTATTGTATTATAATTTTTAATTTGTCTTTGTGCTAGGTAATTATATTCAGCAATACACATTATTTCACTGTATGGTTGCATTTTCTTCTTTTTTTCCTTTGAGGTTAAAAAAAAAACTTTTGTAAATGTTTACGACATGATTTGGTACATTCAAGTTAAACATCATAGTACTGTATCAAAATATGTTGCATTGTCAAATTTTCTTGTGTATTTGCTGTTATTTAGTGAATGTTAAAAAGAATTGAATCATTTTGACAATTTTAAACAGGACATTTGTTGTTTATTTATTGTCATTTGGTTTCCATGTTACAATAGACATTTCGCAGACTGGGCGCATTCAACTATCTGCCACTTGAACACCAATCACAAACTTATCTTCATATTTAGGTTTTATTGTCACTCAAACACAGTTTTTTCATATGCAATACAAAAATAAGCATTTCAGCTCATTTGGTTTTTTGCCACTCATGTCACACAATTGGTCCCAGCTTTTTGGAAGGACCCATGTATGAAATATCATTTTTCCTAGTTTATGAGACAGAGGGCTTTTTGTATATAAAACATTTCTCTTACATGTCAACAAAATGAAAACCTCTTTTAAATTTTTTTTTAATGGTTTATTCCTACCTAACACACACATGCGCACGCGCGCACACGCACACACACACACGCACACACACACACGCACACACACACACACACACCAAGTTACCTGAAAACAAACACTCCCCCCACCCCCCCTCCTTACATCAGCAAAATACTACATACTGACTAAAGTCCAGTTATTCAGAACTCACTTGACAGAGCCCAGGGCCTCACCTGCTTAGAGCCCAGCAATTTTCGTGCCTCCTCCTCGCAGACCTTGAGCAGGCCGCTGAGGAGCTTGAAGGAGAGAGTCTTGCTGGTCAGCTCCATCAGCAGGATGTCCTCAGGGTACTGCTCTGGGAACTGCAACATCACCGACAGCTGCTTGTGGTCCGTGTATCTGCAGAATGGTAAGGTCATTCCCTGACTGCTCATGCAATACTGGGGTAATATACTCGACAGAAAAATAAAGACCTGTCATTGTTAGAAGAGGATATTTTGTCATGGATTACAAAAATGCAGTTGGAGAAAAGTAAATACACATATTCCATTCCATGTTGAGAATGTAGCTCTAACTTATACGTTCTATGCTATGTAAAAAGTGAAGAGATTAAGTTCAGTTAAAAAGACATCAATACCTCTCAAACACAAATATGTATATCTGGAAACGCATAAGCAAGCACAACACACATGCATACTCACTTGAGCACTCACATAGCAAACTGTGCACACACACACACATGCACACACACACACACACACACACACACACATAGACACAGAGTCATAGACACACACATTCACAGACACACACACACACACACACAGACATACACACCATGCATACACACACAGACATACACACACACACATACACACACACAGTGCCTACACAATGGAGGCCTTGACCATGATGTTGAGACAGGTGACCAGGGAGACGCCAGGAATGTTTCCTGCCCTCTTCTTGACCAGCGCCACCTCCTGCTCCACCAGTTTGTCTCGCTCTGCAGCCATCCCCCCTCGTCTCCTAGCAACCACACAGGCGCCAAGACTGGGAAAAGATGAGGTACAGATTAGCAACTAAACAAGCCTGGTTATTACTGCTGTACATTAAAACGTTACCAATGATAAGAATAATCTGTGTTGTGATTTGTAAAGAAACAAATTTCATTAAATTAGTTTCAGAGATATTTATTTTGATGACCTTTAGAGAACAGACACCTAACTGAAAGCATCAAGAAACTGCAGTTGCACCAAGGGTGAACAAAATTTTAGCTATTTTATCTCAGACACAATGATGAGCATTTTGCATGTGAAACCACTAAACTGCTTTCTCTCAGTCCTGCCACTTCTTGGGAGATAAATTATTGTAACGGTTGCATTTCCCAAAGAATGTAAGTTGAGAATGCACACTACTCAGGCAACACAATGACCTGCAGCTGGGTGACCTTATGATGTGCACACTGTATATCCAGTCTAACAACTTCCTATGATTGCACCAGAGGAAACACACAGTCTATTTTGGGTGCTGCCCAATATTCCAATGCTTAAAACAATTTGAAATGTTTTCAGACAAGCAGGGGTAAAGAAATAATTCAATGAAGTCTTAAAGTGTTTGTTGATCACGCAATTTCACCATGCCTTGTTTCTACTATGTTGCGAATAATGGTGTTTATACTTCCTCAGTGTGTACATTTCATACAATTCTATTCACATTCCTGGCTGCATTTGCATTTGAACAGGCCTTTATATGCTTCTGATAACTTACGAATATCAACGTGAAAGATTTAGTTTGCTGCATATGCTCGAAGCAAGAGGTTACGTTACCATCATCATCGACATCGTAAGCTAGGCCTATGTCTATGATGTTTAAATCATTTGAAGTAGTTGCTCGCAGTACGTCGCTTCGTCCAGGGTTATATTGCCTGTATTGGCAAATGTTGCTAGTTGCAGCTCTTGCACTTCGTGTCATAACATTCCTGAAAACAGGCAAAACCGTCCAGAACACTAACTCTACCGCTTCCTAATTTCGGGAGTAGGTGTCACAATCAGATGGGGAATGGGAAATCGAAATATCCACCCCAAAAAAGCCGAAAGCGTGATTTAGAGAGTCTAGGAGCACTCGCCTGTCTCAGTGTCTGGTACACGATAGGTCATTGAAGAAGGTGCAAAAACATGAAAAAATTCCATACTCCCATTAAAACGATTAGGTATAAATAGTCTACATAGTTCTAATCGAAGTTATTGAAGTTTCTTTTCGCCATAATGAAAGGTTGCCTTACCGTCAAATACTTTCCTAGATGATGGGAAATTACCTCACATGCAGGCTGTCAACAATCTCAGAGTTGCTATTCGATAAACTCCTTAAATAATCTGAATAAAAAGAAAATCTTCGCCGTAAAATTGAGATTTGTCATCCAAAAAATCAAATATGTTAAATTGTTATGAAATGAATGAAATATCAAATCTATCCAATTAAATTTTTTTTAATATTTCAAAACATATGCGTGGCGCATTGAGAACTGAAGGGAGGTAATTCAAGAAAAGATAACTGGATCAGTATAGGAATATGAGTCGGTGTTGGACTTCGACTACAAAAAGAGTTACAAACTGACTTGAGTCCAACTTGTTTATTTGATACACAAGCTTTCGAAGCCTAAGAGCTCCCTCGTCAGGTGACAAGTGATAGAAACATTACAGACAAACTGAGTGTTAGATAATGTCTTTGATCTGAGTGACGATCGATGTTGAGGTAAACATGCATTCAAGTGCATCACGTGACAAGAACTGCAAAAAAAGACTAAGGCCTTCACTAGGAGTCCTACACCAGGCTGAGAAGACAAAACAGGTTTTTACTTCCGAAAATGAAAACAGCACGATTCCACAAGTCCGTCGATCATACCTGCAGCTCATACATTTCTAATGATATAGATATTTCATGTTATCTGACTTGAATCTGAACAGGGGCGGATCAGTTCAAAATTTTTTTTTTTTTTTTTTTTTTGGGGGGGGGGGCGGGGGGGGGGGGGGGGTTCCAAACTTTTTTAGCAACCGGGGGGGGGGGGGGGAGGCTATGTACGCTCATAGCGCTTTACCCAAAACCACAAAGCGGGAGGGGGGGTGGGGGTGGGGGGGCCATGTACGCGAAAAGAGCTGAACCAAAACCACAAAGCGGGGGGGGGGGGGGGGGGGGGGCTGCAAAATGGTCCAATCTGGCGTATTCTGCTGATGATCATTGCCAGTTTCAAGCAGCAGATTTTGTTACTGAAAAAAAAAAATATATATATATATATATATATATATATATATATAATTATTTTTATTTTATTTTTATTTATTTATTTTCTCTTTGGGGGGGGGTGTTTCCGGAAACCCCGGAACCCCCCCCCCTCGTCCGCCCCTGTCTGAAATTAGTAGTCCATAGCGTGTATTGTTTTATGTTCTTTCATGATCATCATGTCAATATCCCATATAAGATTAATAAAGTATTATTGTATCGTTTTGTGACGTATTGTCTCGCATTGCACTGTATTTATTGTATTGTTTTATATTTATTGTATTGCGTTGTTTTGTGTTGCATTTTTCATTCTGTAAGTGTAAGAGTCCTACTGTGGGTTGGGGGTAAGAATAGACCCATCGCGTCTCCCTGTGCATTTCGTAAAAGGCGAATCACTATAGGGATGTAGATCGAGAAGTTGATTTCAGCCCAGTGTTCAGCGCTTTGGACACTGAGTCTGCACCTCTTCCTTTCGCAGACGTCTCCCTCAACTCTACGTCTGCAGTAGAACGCCGGTTGTCCCCACTTCTTCTGGGGTGACGGGCTTTGCGTCGGGCACTCCTCATGGGCGGCAGCCTGCCAACCTTGTCGACATCGTCATCGCCACGGGACCGCCTGTCTGTGTGTGTCTTTAACGCACAATCAGTTGGGAACAAATCCAAGCGCATTGACATTGTGGAGTTCATCCGTGATGAAAATGTGTTGATATCATGTTTCTGACTGAGACATGGCTTAAGACTCATGGTGACGAATCGAAACATGCGGACTTAACTCCTGCAGGTTACTGTCTCAAGTCTCTTCCTCGTGCAACGAGGGCGGGGTGTGTGGCAGTGCTGGTAAGAGAACATTTTCCAGTTGTGGTCGGTACTTCCTTCTCTTTCGCCCATGACAGTTTTGAGGTCATCCAGTTGACTCTGAACACTCCAGTTAGTGTGCATTTCTTCTGTGTGTAGGCCTATCGGTCACCCCCCAGCAAAGCAAACAAGTTGAAGGATGCTCTGTTCTATGCTGAATTTAGTGATATGTTAGCCACCCTTCAAGGGAATGTTGTCATTGTTGGTGACTTTAACTTTCATTATGACAAGCCAGATAGTTACAGTACTGTGCGCATGGTGGATATCTTATTTACTTTTGGTTTGAAACAAGCTGTTTCAGAGCCCACCCACAGGTCTGGTCACATCATTGACTGGGTACTCTATTGTCCTGAAGACAACGTTTTTCGTTCATGTCATGTTTCTCACAATTTGACTTCCGATCATTTTGCTGTGTTGTGTGACTTGGATGTGCGGCGGCCGGTGCGGAGACCGGAGTATCGCAGCGTTCGAAATCTCCGTGCGATTGATTTGACTGTGTTCAGGCATGATGTGGCTGCTCTGGCTGATGCGTCGTCCACGCCATCCGCTGATCAGTTGTATGACCATCTCCGCTCTGTTCTTGATAGTCATGCCCCATCAACGCAGCGCAAGGTCCCTCAGATTCGCTCCACTCCGTGGTATAGCGCCGTCGCTTCCGAACTCCGAGCTTTGAAGCAGAAAAAGCGTCAAGCTGAGCGACAGTGGCTGTGTTCTGGGTTAGCCGTTCACAAAGAAGTGTTCAGCTCCTTCAAACACAAGATCAATCGTCTCGTAGATAAGGCTAAGACAGTGTATTTCAACGCAAAGATAGTTGCGTCTGCCACTTGTAGGCAGTTGTTTTCCATCACAAACACACTCATGAACAAGACCCGTTGTACCGCCCTCCCTTCCTCCCCACTGTCATCACTACCTCAGAAGTTTTGTGACTTCTTTGTGTCCAAGGTGTCTGACATACGAAGCAACGTTGACATGTCTGCTGGTACAGGTGCTAGCGAAGACCCAGTATCCTTCAGTGGTACTCTCCTCTTTCAGTTCAGCTCGGTTGAGGCTTGTGTGGTTCTTAAGACCATCCGCAGTATGACCCCAACCTCCTGTGACCATGACCCTGTTCCCACATCCCTCTTACTTGAGTGCATTGATGACGTTCTGGCTGTTCTGACACAGATGATCAATGATTGCTTCCAGTCTGGCACCTTCCCCAGTGTTTTCAAACAAGCTTTAGTCAAGCCACTTCTGAAGAAGCAAGACCTGGATCCAAACAAGCTTAGCAATTACATGCCAGTCTCCAACCTTTCCTTTCTTTCAAAACTGTTAGAGAAATTAGCTTTGCAGCAGTTGTTAGAGCATGTGTCCAAGTATGATCTTTTGGCTCGTTTTCAGTCCGCATACCGTGCTCACCATTTCACCGAAACAGCTCTGCTCCGTGTTCTCAACGACCTCCTTGTCGCATCTGATGATTCCAAAGTTTCCCTTCTCACGTTGTTAGATTTGAGTGCTGCGTTTGTCACAATAGATCATGGAATTCTTCTCTCCCGTCTAAGACTTGTTTTTGGCATTGACAACACAGCACTCTCCTTCCTGAAATCATATATCTCAGAACATAGGCAGACTGTTTTGATCCAGGGTATTGCTTCTGATCCTGCCCCGCTAAAATACGGAGTCACACAGGGCTCGGTTCTGGCTCCTCTGCTGTTTCTATTGTACACCCAACCACTTCCCAACGTAATTGACAGT
Organism: Theodoxus fluviatilis; assembly: GCA_034096865.1. NCBI lineage: Eukaryota > Metazoa > Mollusca > Gastropoda > Cycloneritida > Neritidae > Theodoxus > Theodoxus fluviatilis. The sequence goes on along the minus strand of JAWQFJ010028243.1, from coordinate 27,321 downwards.
CATTTTTTCTCTCACAGTGAATTTGCTGATGACACGCAACTCTACAACTCCACTCATCCCAGTCAAATCCAACCTCTTCTCACTGCAAGTGAACTTTGTATTTCTCATGTGAAACAGTGGATGACCCAGAACAAACTCAAAGACCGAAGCTCTCCTGGTTGGCGGTAGAGGCAAATTCGATCAGGCCCTGAAACTAACCATAGGTCAGAGTGAGATAGAATTTTCAAAGTCTGTTAGAAACTTAGGTGTCATGTTCGATGATGATCTTTCTATGAGAGTTCATGTGAACAAAGTTTGCCAGTTAGCTTACTACGAGTTAAGGAAAATTATCACTATTCGTCACTATCTTTCACAACAGGCCACTCAAACCCTTGTCACTTCCCTTGTTCTGTCCCGTCTTGATTATGGAAATTCTCTTCTTGCCGGCATTCCTGACACTCTGCTAAACAAACTGCAAAGAGTCCAAAACACTGCTGTTAGATTAGTTTTTAGATGTTCTCTGAGAACTCCCACATCCAAACTCCTTCGTGCACTGCATTGGCTCCCCGTCGCTCAGAGGATAGAGTATAAGCTAGCCACTATGTGTTTCAACTTCTTCAATCAGACTGCACCACACGCACTCAAAGAAATTCTCACTGTCTACACCCCCGCTAGAAATAACCGTTCAGCTGCAGACACCAAAACGTTAAATGTCCCCCGTCGCAAAAAGATAACCCAAGGACAGCGAGCTTTTTCTTACATCGGCCCTGTAACGTGGAATAGCCTAACTTTCCCTGTCCGTCACTCTGATTCCATGTCCCAGTTCAAAACCTCCCTTAAGACACACCTGTTCCGGTAAGTTTTTCCTGACGAGCAGTGAGGTGCTTCACAAGGCGCCTCTTTTATGTTTCGTGTTTTGTTTATTGCCTGCTACTTAACTAATTGTATTGTATTTAATTTTTCTTTTATTTCAACTGTACAGTGTGCGAGTGTTAGAATGCTTTGTATGAGTGTGGACTTTTCATTGTAAACGCCATGAGCTTGCCTATTGGGGAAGGTATGTGCGTATAAGTAATCTGTATTATTATTATTATTATTATTATTATTATTATTATTATTATTATTATTATTATTATTATTATTATTATTATTATTATTATTATTATTATTATTATTATTATTATTATTATTATTATTATTATTATTATTATTATTATTATTATTATTATTATTATTATTATTATTATTATTATTATTATTATTTGCTCTCACTCTAACCATCTCAAGAGAGTTTGTAGTTGTTATGACTCTTTCTTTCGTAAAGTCTTTCTAGCTTGCGCCAGGAAGTCAAGTTCACAAAATCCGATGGTCGTTTTCGCTCAAACATTATTCACACACAGGTTGATACACAGCGATTACATTCAGTAATCAGCATTGCTATGACAACCTCACTCTAGGCACAATCAATGTCGTAGAGAACTCGATCATTCCTTATGGAGGACTCATCGCACTCAGGTATATTCTTTTTTCGCACTCACCTTATTTTTGTCATTGCGCTCTTCTCTCGTCGCGCAATGCTTATAATATTATATACCCTTCTACATATTTCAGAATCTTCTAGAAGGGACAAGAATTGACCAGGCCGTCTCCACGCATTCTGTGAACCCGAGTCAGTTTCGCCGGTAGGCAAAGTCTCTAGTGGATTGGAATGGTCTCCACGCTGCCTGAATGAAGTCACGAGATCCATCAAAGAGCCTGCCACAACCAGGGGTACGTGCCGTAACTAAGGCTGAAATGGTCGAAGTCGGAAACATTCGCGGATACTGTACCCCAGTTTCAAATCTCGGCATTTCTCGCGAGAACGGACATTTATAAACGTCGTTTAGCTTAAGATTACACCCGAATCACGCGGACCGTTAAGGTGCATGGAGTACAGTAGCCTACCGCCGAGCAAGACGTTTGTCACAAAACGCAGATACATTAACGCGGCCGGATCTTAGCATAACTCTCCGGGCGTGCGAGTCACGTGACTGTAAGGCCGATATTTCAAAACTGGGGTACAGTGTCCGCGAATGTTTCCGACTTCGACTCATTCAGCGTAACTAAGGCAACAGCCTGGGCGAAGAGACCGATCGATGTAAACAGTTGGAAAGTGCCACAATCTTCCGGCATATTTCAGAACCTTCACAACTCAATCAGCGGCCTTACATAGCCTTACAGAGGCTGATATTGCTTAAAACTTCATTCTTCATCTCCACCAACACCGTAAATTGTGCAATAGACCCCAAAACAAAAGACAGAAAGTTGCAGTGATTTTTCTCTCACATGCAGAGCATCAACTCCTCTCTGTCGACAACGGAATTCCCACCAGCAATAGGAGGAAGACTTAAGTCGTGACATTGTATTATACGGTAACTTTAACGATCACAAACTCGTGTCGACGCTGCTGTGTTCAACGTAGCGTCGTATACCTTTACTTTTCATGATTCCTAAAACCATCAGCGTTTCGGCCTCTGTCTGGCCAAGCGTTATCCAGAAGGTAAATCACGAGTACATTCCCTCTTGTACTTAATTAAGCACGAAGTCAGAGTGATACGGCATCAAAGCTTCCAAAGTCAATAAGTGTAGACCAAAGTCAATTACTGTAAGACTATATCAAAACTTTCACCCAACTTGTAGACCTTCCGGCCTCGGTCTATTCATGTGATGCGTGAACCGCATTAATGATCCAACTTAGCAAAAAGAACTGCTGACTAGCCTGGGCCTCCTACAGAGCTATCTGCGTCATAGATCTCCTGGGAGACACCTGGACAACTCTGTTTTACTGCATGTCAACTCAACCGGGTTGCCTAGGCAACGTCCGCCAATTCTATGTAACTCCCACCCGTTCCTGACGACGACACTTTCCTTCCTCGGGCACCTTCCAAGCCTCACCTCCTCGCCGCCCTCCTGATTCTACAGCCCTACGTCCTCGGACTCGGCTGAGTTCAGCGACTTCACTAGAGACCAGCAATTCGACTTACGACCAAGAACTGTTGGAGACTTGTGACGTGAACTTTAGAAAAACTTAACACTTTGGAGCACGTCCTCCTCGCCCCCTTCTTTAGTATTCTTGGAACGTGGGAAACCGCCTACCTTTTATTATTTGTCCTCTGAATGAAGAGGCGTATTACACAATCACGTTGTGAGTGTGCTACTTGCCTCTTCAAGTCCCCACTATCGCAAGCACTACCTCTACATTACAGCGAGTACCACGTAGCGCCGCGCACTCGTCAAACATGACGTGGAACAAACAAGAGCACCATGCATGGATTTTCCCCCCCTCCATCTCGTGGTGGGAATTCCGGCGTGTCATATCCCGTGCTAGCAGGAGAACGCTTCTCCATGCGTTACGGTCAGAGGAAACTAGCGGTAGAAATCGACATATTGGATCATGGCAGGTGCGGGTTCAGTGAAATTTAAGTTTCGTTTGCCTTATCACGTGCATGGTGAATAACAGCATATGACATTCTCTTATCAGCTGACAAGCACTCACAAAAGCAATCCTTTTAAAGGAAACTGGCGTCATTCAGTGGTTTAGGACATTCCTGTTAGCAAACACCGTGCTTTCATCACGTGGAATAAGAAAAAAACCCGTTGGTCATGTTGAGAAACTATAAATATTCACACAACTTTACATAAAAGTTGTCGGCTGATATAGGCTACAGGTGAGACGGAAACGTTTCTCGTCGAATAAATTACATTAATTTTCGTGTTTGTTTAAAAGTGGTGATTGTTGTGACACAGCGCGTGCACACATTTGCTATTTATGCATTCGTATCTGCAAACGCGCACGCGTGCCTGAACAAGTGCTCCTCGCTCTCTGATGATCACATGGACCCTGCTGAAGCCATGGGTAAGGTCTCACACGACTCTTTCAGCCTGTCCTCAAAACAAGAACATCGTTTTGTGTGTCGCTACTGAGAATCACTGAGATAGTTCTGGTCTGTTCTCTTCCATGGATATTTATCTAAAGAAAGTGCAAATGTTTTGTGTGTGTCGCTACTGTGATTCACTGAGATGGTTATGTTCTTTTATTGGATGTCAGTCCGAACAATGTGCCAAGAAGACGTGCATTGTATGTTGAATATATTCCACTCATCTTCATTTAGTTCATCTGCTGCTTCTTATTCTCATATTATGTGATTATCTCTCTGGCTCTTGACTTTCGGATCTGTCCTCGGGATGGGGGTAATGGGGTAGGGTGGGGGGACCTGATGAAAGAATCAGTTTCCTCATAAACTTTTCTTAATGAAAGTCTTGTTTTCAGGTCTATATTTAAGTAATTCATCAAACTGGAAACAAAAATTGTTTTATGACATGAGCTTTTTTGGACGTGTAATTTCTCAAAGGTCAAGGTCACGGTAATGTCAGGGACATAGAGACAACCGTTTGTTTGGTCCAAAATCTAGAGAGAATCGCGAGGGCTACGCGTTGCCTACGTTCCTTGCTCATAAGGACGCACTCGCCGTGAAGGCAGGAAGCCGAGGGAGGTCCGGAGCTCCCTCGATTCTTCCCGCTGCAGTGACCCGGATGAGCCAAAATGGCGGAGGCAGTGCGAGTTGGGCTGGTGTTCGGAGAGAACAGTGCCTTTAATGTGCTTCTCAGGGTTCGAGAATGGAAAAGTGTACGTACACAGAAGTATTTGCTGTTCAAATGTTCATTTGTATAATATAGAGGAGTAGGTGTATGTGGACATACACTGCAGAATTGTTTTTGATCGCTTGCAGTATACGTACGCTGTACAGATTATGTCTCTTCACCGTATACGTGACCCTCCATCACAAAATGAGTCACTCGTTGCATTTTGAACATTTTGATATCTGTATGTTTTCAAAAAGAGCACACAACAAGCTTGTCAATGGTGCAATAATCATGAACATATGACTACCCTACACGGTTTCACATGACTTTGAAGATCGACACCCTAAAAATACGCTTTTTGAGAAAAACGCGTTTTAAGTTTACATACATTATTCCCCCCTTTTCCCTAGCAACCCTTATTCTAGACTCGTGCAATTTGCCACAGAGATGAAGCAGTGGTTTTCGGATTTGGTTGGCAGCCTATGGTATTCCCCCGTCGATCTGTTGCAGTGGTGGCTACGAACCTTTGAGAAAAAGCTTGATGTTGACGATCGGTTCGCGGACGTTTTCTTGTAATTTATGATTTACCACCACACCCCAAAAACATCATAAAGCATATACTTACATGTTGATTTCAAATACGAAACTTACTCATACAATGAACAAGGGATTAGAAAAGCAAAAAAAAAAAAAAAATCTCGAAGTCGACAACCCCCACCTCCTTTGTGGGCGGTTTGCGCAAAATGACTCGACTGCGCAACTGACTCATTTAGCGATGGAGAGTCACATACATGAATGATTTCCCTTCAATTAATCGAAATGAATTGATGCCTCACATTTTCGACAAACATGTTTACAGTTGAACACGGGTTGCTTTTTGTCATTGAAAAAGTTCCCGTGCTATTCGATATGACATCATGGTGTGTTCTATCAAGTGAAAAACTTATGTGATATCTGAATCGTCAGTTATTTCGTCCATCGGCAACTTTTTCACCGACTCTGGCGCCAGGACGCAGCCAAGTTGTTCCGCCTTGCGAGATGATTGGCCGTTTTTCTAGCTGTAGATGCGTCTCACTCGCCCTCGACTAGCCACCATTCAGGGAGAATCGCGAGATTTGTGGCCAGACAAACGCGCCCCAGGCTTGCCTCTTCCACCACCTGCAGCAAAGGCACTTTTCTGTGCATAGCCATTCGTTTTACTTTTAGTACCGATTCGTGCCTGAGCCGCCGCACGAGACAGACGTGCGTCGCGTGAGCTCTGCTCTCAGTCAGCCACCCCGGTCTAGGAAACAGCACTCTGCGGCACAGTTTGATAAGCCAAGTGTCACTAGCTGCACGCAAGAAGTGGCCTCATAGAGAAACCTGACTTACAGTCCAGAAGAATGTGGTCGCCAACCTCCAGAAAAAGTCAGTAGAAGCTCTTTAGGACGGAGCTCGACTTCACCGTCATTTTCACAAATGATGATGGCAGAACTAGCCGACCCACAACAACAGCGCTCGCCAGTCACGAGGAGTTTCGAAGCTTGCTGCAACAGACCGTAGAGACAACTTGACAGCTCGTTTCGACCACTTGGGGGAAAAGTCTAGTAAACATGTTCGAAAAAAGGCTCGAAAGATATGAAGTCCGCATCAATGACTCCCAACGAAGAACTGACGAGCTGACCAACCAAAAAAAAAACACCCTGGAGAAAGTTCGTGACGAATGAAAGGCAAAGGACTTCCGGATAACAACTCTGTCGAAAAGAATCACAGCGCTAGAAGCCCAACAGAACGACTATGAGCAGTAGGGCCTACCAAAGGCGCGAAAACACCCGCATCGTCGGCCTTCCATAGAAAAAGAGTGCGAAGGAGTGTGCAGAGGCAGTCCAGAAATTCATCCAGGAAGAATTGGGAATTGAAGAGACGGTGGATATCTCTATCGCCCACAGGATTGGAAAACTAAGGGAGGGTGAAAGCTGAACCATCATCTGCCGACTAGTAAGACGAAACGACAAAGTGAAGATTTTGAGATAGAAGAAGACTCTACGGGAGGAGAAAAAAAAGCCTCGTCTTCGTTTCTGAGGACCTGACGTAGATAAATTTTTGCCTTATCAGATAGACATCCGTGCCGACCACAAAATCAAGGCTGTGTGGACAATCAGCTGCAAAGTGATGACGGCGACCAAGGAGGATAAAAAACTGTTTAACCTGATGAGTGCATCTGACGTGGACTACTTCCTCAGTCGGGCCGACCGCTAGATAAGGACAACGGTCGTACCTCCGGGAAGGCGACAGTGAGTAAGTGCAGATACTGTAATGCCTCTTGTCGACTTCGGTCATGGCTCAAAGTATTGCCTTCTGCCATGCTTCTATAGATTGACTGTATCAAGTGTCTGATACTGATAGGAAAAAAAATCCACAGCCAGGCGCCATGTGTGAGTCATGATGTAAATATGGGACGGGTGAATTACACTTTTATAATATCATTCGGGCAAAGTATGCAGATGTCAGAAACGTCGTTTTCTATTTTAAACATCCCTATCATAAGCGTAACTCCATTGCTGGGTTGAAGTTGCAGAAGTAGGACAACGTCGTACGGACACAGGGTCTGCGCTTTTTAGTGGGCAGAGTGGCTCCTGGTTGCGGAAGTCTTACCATTATTATTATTTTTAACTTTTAAAAAATCAAACTCTGATTCTTTATGGTGCTTACTTCATGGTCTTGCATGACTGATAAACGGTGAAAATGGTACGTGAATATCACCTGGCAGATGTCCCGCCACGTAACTGTGCTATAGTTATCGCTTCAAGTTTGAGGTACTCAGCCTGCTGAAGCCTTATCGTAGTGGTAGGAACTAACGAAATGTCTCAGGATACTTGAGTGTCTTAGGGGTTCATATCAATTCTAACTAGGGTAGTTACATGATAATTGACACTGAATGTGAAATATAGCGGACCGCATGACAGTACACCAGGTATCAAGTAGAAACAGCGGACCGCTTATCGCTGCGCACACTTTACTAGCCATGGCCATGTACCGAGTTCTTTAGCGAGCACATGCAAGGCGATAGATGGTGTGTGTGTGTGTGTGTGTGTGTGTGTGTGTGTGTGTGTGTGTGTGTGTGTGTGTGTGTGTGTGTGTGTGTGTGCGTGCGTGTGATTGTGTGATTGTGTGATGATTATTGTATCAGTGCGGCTTTTCTTTTTTGCTATAGTGCCCACGATGATATTTTCTTTAGTTCCCAGCTAACGTATTTGAAAATGAAAGACAGGTGTGTGTGTGTGGTGTGTGTGTGTGTGTGTGTGTGTGTGTTGTGTGTATGCGTGTGCGTGTCTGTGTGTGTGTGTGTGTGTTATGTGTATGCGTGTGCGTGTCTGTGTGTGTGTGTGTGTGTGTGTTGTGTATGCCCGTGTGCGCGCAGCGGCGTGAATATGTATGTAAGCTGGGTGTACGGGTAATGGCTGTGTGCGAGAGGATACATGTACAGGTACGTGGGTGTGGTCAGGTGTTAGTGAATACGTGAGAGTAGGCCTATGTTAGTGCGTGAGTCCCAGAGGGTAAAATCTTGTGTGCAACCGCGAACGCGCGTATTGTATGAGTTTGTGTGTGAGAGAAGAGGGAGATGGGGCTGGGAGAGGTTGGGGGAGGGGTAAAGTGAATAAAATTGCCATTCCTCCTCTCTCCTTACTCAACATTGTAACAATGGTGCCAGCAAAAACGCGCAGATCTAAATGCAGCATTAATCGGTGCACCTCGTTAATACATTTGCAGTGAGACTTGTAAAAAAAAAGCATGATGGTTTACTTCGCTGTTATATTAAATGGTGTCCGTCAGAGTGACATACGGAAAGTTTGGTATTTTTCACGTGCAAAGAGTAGATAATTAAATTGGATTCCATTTGAAGGTATCTCTGTGAAAAGGAATGGGTATTTCCTATAACATTATTATGATTTCTCATCCCTTTTTCGGTTCCCCAGTACCATTTAACCTGCAATGAAGAATAGAGGTGTGTGTGTGTGTGTGTGTGTGTGTGTGTGTGTGTGTGTGTGTGTGTGCGTGCGTGCGCGCGCGCGTGTTTACTCTAATATGCTTTGCTGGTTGAATTGTAACGGTATTCATTATTGCTAGTGTAAGAAGGTAGCATGTTTAAGTCGCTGGAAGGGTAGAACCGATCTACGTTGATATCATCATTTAACATTGGTTCGGCATTCACTGATTCTGTACATTGAGGACCTGTACAAGAAAAAGCGAGGAGAGATGTAGAAGAGTGCGAAACCTTTCCTCTCTCTCTTCTCTCTATCATGTAACCTGCGTCTCAGATGCATGTATGTTGTATATGTTGTAAGACCAGCTTACTGTATAGCTTATCAGTCCGGGAGAGTCGCAGAGCGGCCTTCTCCATCGTCTGTTTACTGGACTTAACATGTGACCTCGCACAGTTCCCTCCTGTCGTCCTTGCGTCCTGTCTAAATTGCTAAATATGAGACAAATTTGATGTCTTCTATAAATTAAGACATCTGATTTCAATGGTGCAATATTCATTCAATTGATGTAAATAATTTCGATTTAGCACAAGGCAGCAATAAGCCTTTTTCGATCATTAGGAAAACACAATCCCAGGGACAGGCTGACTCTGTAGTGAAGTTAACAGCTTACGCTGATGATGTGACGGTTTTCCTAGATGGAACAGAAAGAGACGTTACACGTGCTTTGGCTGAGTATCAGGCCTGAAAGTAAACTATAAATAGAATGCAATACTCAGAATAGGGTCACTGAAAAATGCCGCCATTGAATTCTATTTAGAAAAGAACTGTACATGGACCTCTGAGGGGGTCAAAACTCTGGGTATAAATTTTATGAATGATGAAAGAAAATTGATTTAGTCTAACATTGAATATATAATTAAAGAAATGAACTCATTACAAAGATGAAAGGGCAACATTTAGCACTTATAGGAAAGATAATTGTAATGGAAGTGTTAGCCCTCTCAGTGATTATATACTCTCTAACAACTCTCCCAGACCCACATGAAAATACTTTGAAAGCAATCAATAAAGATCATTTTTCTTTCTCATGGAATAATAAACCCGACAAAATTACATGATAGTAATCAATCAGAATACAGAGAATGTGGGTCTTAAGATGTTTGATCTACAAAGTTTTGTTACTGCAATGACAGCAAACTGGATTAGACGGTACATAAATGATAACGATAAAGGGGATTGGAAAATCAGCTATAGGCACTATTTGAAACAGATTAGGGGTGGCAACTATTTTGATTCAGTGCTTACGGAAGATCATTTAAAGAAATATATATTAAAAATAACTTTGTATATGATGTGTTAAAACACTGGAGCAAAGCTGCGCTGAATACAAAATCCATGTGACAATATCCTTGAACAGTCAATCTGGTACAATTCACAAGTAAAACAAAGTAATGACCCAATCGAATGTCAAAAATGGGCAAATAGAGGAATAGTACATATTAAACACGTTATCAAAGAAAATGGAATAACCCCTATTAACGAACTCAAGGAAAGGCATAGTCTTGACATAGAAGACTGTTTCATATATCAACCGGAAAAGCAAGCCATTTCCTCAGTATGGAAGAAAATGATTGCAAATAAGGAATGGTAAACGAGGTGGAACATATAATTAAACAAATTGCTAAGAGGTGCAAATGTACACACTTCTTTTATCAAATCGCTCTCAAAGAAAACAATGTTAAATGCATAGAATCACAAGAAAGATGGAAAAGATCAGTCGATGACGATGACATAGATTGGGATTGATGGGAGCATGCATATACATTTATATCAAAATGCTAGATATAAAAAATCCAGTTTAAGTTTTTACATCATATTATTTCAACCATCATCTTTCTTCCCAGGATAAAAAAGTATCAACATCTTTTTGTGGATTTTGTTTGTGCAATCCAGAAACGTTCGAACATTTGTTTTGGAAATGGGAAGTGATTCAGTCCTTCTAGGCTCATTTGCAATTATATCAACAACGTCACACTCTGTTGATCAATACCAACAGAAAATCGGTATAAAAAAATAGATTCTATGCCTAACGAAGTTGGAAATCTTATGATATTAACTGCCAAACAATACATTTTAAATGCTACATGTTTCGACTACAAAGTTAATGTAGATGCTTTTAGAAAAGTCCTACAGGCCACAGAATATATAGAAAAAAGAATAGCGTTTCTCAACGATACATTGCATATACATTTGAAAAGATGGTAGCCCCTCCTTCCTCTGTAAAGACCGGGGTGTCAATGGAAAAGACTCTTCTCTTTACACCCCCTTCCTCCTTTCCCTCTTATCCCTCCCTTTACTGCATCTCCAACCACCCACCACCCACCACCACCCACCCACCACCACTCTGTTAATATGTATGTTACGTAAGCTTGAATCAAGAAAAAAATCGTTTTAGTGCAGCAGGAACCTGACGTGGGTAATTGTGCAAATTGGTTTGTTACATAATTTGCCATCAATTTTCGCCAAATGTGCACACACCCCTAATGACAGATTCCTAATCAACACACCACGATGTATGTGAGTCCTCAGTGCTTTTGTGTCAATTAGGCTACAAAAGCGTTTAACTTTGAGCATTTTAGGAATATTTCTAGAAATGGCCGCCACGCGAGACTACTTCTCCCGAGCTGTTTGGGATCCGCTGTCGATATATGAAAAAGTATTGTGTCAAATGAAATATGTTTTGTATGCACAATGAAAACATTGAATGATCATTTCTTGAGTGCAAGTAGACCGAGGAACACAACCATTTAATCTCTGATTTGAAAGTGACTAGGATACGTCTATAAAGAGATGAACATACATATATATTGGAACACAGTATTTTTGTGTGCGCGCACTCAGCAAGCACGCACGCAAAAAAGCACTTGCACGCATGCAAGCACTTGCACGCACGCACGCAAACAAGCACTTGCACGCACGCAAGCACTTGCACGCACGCACGCACGCACACCAGAACAAACAACTATGGGAACATGTGCTTTTACCCATATGAGGTTTCGATCACAACATGCTTGGTGGGTGTTAAATTTACTCTTCTGTGACCAGACTTCTCTTACACATTGGTGCTGTGGGTGAAAACGAGGAATCTGTTGCCTGTACAAATCTGACCTACGTTCAAAGAGTACTCAGGCCTCGTTCCACTGTGAGGTGTCTAATGCAGCATTTTGTTTTCTCTAGATCCACGGTTGGACGACTGGCTCCCAGACGTAGAAGCCTTCGATACTAGGCGCCAGGCACCAACATCCTGTTGCCATGGTGACCAGTCCCCGTCTGTAGAGGGCGACTGCATCTTCTGTGAAATTCTAACGGTGGAGGGTGGTCCCCTGGGCAAGGTGTTAGACCCCGCCATCTACGTCCCTGTCTGCGACCTCACCCTTGACAGCATTCCTGTCGCCATTAGGAGTGAGAAAATTCTCAAGGCCATCCAGGAGGCATCCAGGAGAGTGGTGAGAATCTTCAACCGGAAGATCAGCAAGGACCGTCCCGAAGGAGACCAGTTTAAGAACTGCGAGAGCACGCGTGGAACAGGCTTCGTTTTTTACCGCAACGAGAACAGCCTCGTCGTGTCAACGAACAAGCACGTCATCTTTAACGCGGAGGAGGCCCAGAACAGTGAAATTTGGCTAAACTACGATGGCGGAGACACATGGAAAGACATGGTCAGGATCTTCAAGGGTATGGGCACGATTAAAACTATCGCCAATGACGACTTCACCCTGGCCGTTTTTCAAATGCAGGAAGAATCGCTCCGCCACAGCGATCGCGCGCAGAGCATGGACAAAATCAAGTTCACCATGGCACACATTCCCGACAAGGAATTATTTCAAACGTCTCGACGTCTGGAGCAGGCCCTTGTTTCAACTGACGGAAACTCGCCTACCTATGTTTGCCTCATCTCCCATCCACATGGTCAATCCAAGAGGGTTTCCTTCGGCACGCTGCTGACAGAGGCAAGCTCCTGCGAGGCCCGAGAGAACGCTCAGTCCTCAGCGACAAGCAAGCAATGGGAAGGCAGGTGCCTAATTCACACAGCTCCTTCAGAGCCTGGCTCCAGTGGGGCACCACTGCTCCTCTTCTCTACTGAACGCTTGCCTGTGCCTTCTACCAGCATCTGGTACCACGTGGCCAGACTGAGGGAAGACCCGGAGGCTACTGAGGCACCGATGAGAAAAGTGGCCCGTCTGCAGGTGAACAACATGAAACTGTTCAACGTAGATTGGACCGGCAGCGAGCCCGTCCTTTGCCACTACGCCACCAGGTGCGTCCGCGCGCTTGCTCCCTTGATCCAGGACGCGATTCTTAGAATGGCCACAAAGGAGGAACATTCTGAAGCCCTGTCTTTGGGATCGCTATTTGAAGTGCTCACGGACTTTCAACAGGCAGCTAAACTCATGTTTTTCGGTTCTGATACGGACGAGGCCACTGCGACAGGAACACAACTGGGAAAGGTCATCATGGAGGAAATAAGGGACACGGTACTCAGAGAAATCACAGAGGCAGGACCCAACGCAACTTCAACTAAGTCCGAAGGCACGCAGAGCCCACAAGGCGAATCTGATGACCACAGCCTTTCTGATTCGTCATCCCAAGCACGGGCCAGTCACCATGAAACGAGAGATGACAAGCAACACCCTGCTTTGGGTACCAGCGCACGCCTGGTCATAAAGTTGAGCATCTTCAATTGGATATGTGCCGTCTCTTCCTGCATTTTAGATGGAAACAGCCCTATCATCCTGGAGTGGCCATGCTCCCAGGAAGAGGTTCGATCAGCCATCGCAGATTTGCAGGAGGAGCTAGTCTCGCGGCATTCTCAAGAAGAGGGAAACTGTGGCCAACATGAGGAAAGGGATGGAAGCCTCAAGGACGTGCTTGAAAGTTTTGACTTGATCGAAGACTGTCTCCCTTGCCCCTGTCAGGCCGTGTGGCATTGGCTGAGGGCACAGGGAAGGTCCCCTTGCCCCTATCCCCAACTGCTGCCTCCCTCCATCTCCAGACCCCGTGATGCCCCTCTCACATGGCCCTGGCCCTTGCCTGACTCACATGCTGACGTCATCCAAAAAGAACCAACTTCCTGCATCCTACTGTTGGTATTGACCACCGTCAGGAAAATGACAAAGAGCGTGACGGAAATCTGGGACGAAACGGACGCCATCTTGAGACTCGTGCATGCATTGAGCATTCTGAAGAGAAGATGGAGAAAGAACACGACGTCTGAGCTGAGGGAAATGCGTCTTGAAATCCCAGAAGAGTTCGAGAGCAACGATGCACCTGGAACGATGAAACCCCTGGAGGAAACGGACGAAGATTTCCTGGCTTTGGTCAGCTCTTTCCTGGATTCGTTACAGCACACCGTGGGTGCCGTCACACTGTTCAACTACCACCACTCCCACCCCATTTTCTCCCTCACTGAAGACGGACTGAACGGCATGAAAGAGATCTCGCCCATAATTCCTCTGCTGGTTGCCGAAGACCATTGGTTGCACTTGATGAACCACACCTGGAGGCACAACAACGCCACTTTTCTGAAAAAGTCGCGCTGCGATTGCGGTCGTCCTTCGCAAGGACAAATTAACGACGCCATCTTTCGCGTCAAGATGCTGCTGAAGAAAGCTGAGCGCGAGACCACGTCACCACCACCAACCCAAACCCCACAAGATCCACAACTCGGCGAGTTCGACCCTCACAGCTCAACATCTGACGATGTGCCGGATGTGGTACCCAGCGCTTCCTCGAGAGAAACCCCTGGTCCTTCCGCGGGGAACTCGGCGACTGTGGATGAAGTACACGAGGGCGAGGAGCAGGACCCCGTGGAGAGACTCCTGCAGTACTGGATGAAGAGCGACGCTGCACTCTGGTTTCTGCACTCGTCCGCCGTAACGGAGGAGTTTACGCGGATGGCGGGCTCGAGTGACGCGGACTTTGGGGAGCTCATGGTGGGAACCCTGCCGTTATACGCCCAGCTGTGCAGGCAGTGCGAGCTGTTCCGCAACAACGCTGTCTCCACTCTGCTGCGTCTGGAGAGCCGCCTGGAGCGAGGAAGGGGAGACCCAGGAGTCCCAGCACGTGCTGAACGTGAATTGCCTTCCCCTGTCCCTGACGTCGACCCCAGCCTTGCTTCGTCGAGTGTGGATCAAAGCCTGAGAACACAAGGCGTGAAGTGCATGTGGTAATTCAGCTCAGTGGAAGACAAGGTCGTCCACTGTAGACTCGCAATGACAGAAGCAAACTCTCCGACCACCGCGGCTCAAGATGATCCGTTGCCAGCTGAATAGAAAGATGTGTAAAATTCGGACAAAGTAAAAAGAATCCAATTTCACTGATGCACAAAAAAGCTCTAATTGATTGTGACTGATGGCTTTATTACTATCAAAGGAAGCAAGGAAGACGGAAATAGAGTTTTGCTGTAACAGATATATGGCATGCCATCATTTAATGTTCGACAACATTTAGGCCTAAGGTTTCTCCAAACGACTTGATGAAAAAGAGTACAAGCACAACAGCAGGATCGATTTGAGAAAGGAAAAATACACGATGTCCACGCTGATTTCAGAATGGTCAGCTAAGCAATCACGGTAACTTGGAAGTGAGACTGACCAACCGACTGAGCAAACGAATTTGAATCTCTCAGCCCATTTTAGTATGCAAGACTTGTCGTCGCTGGTGTAGACTACCAGACTGCTTTTGGCCACCAGTCTGTGGGGAAGGGGAACTGTGATTTTGAAATGACTGTGTATGCGATGACCTCAGAAATACTAGCCTGACAAAACCGCGCACACAGGGTTACAACCACAGTAATGACACAGGATTACAACCACAGTAATGACACAGGGTTACAACCACAGTAAGGACACAGGGTTACAACCACAGTAATGACACAGGGTTACAACCACAGTAAGGACACAGGGTTACAACCACAGTATTGACACAGGGTTACAACCACAGTAAGGACACAGGGTTACAACCACAGTAAGGAGACAGGGTTACAACCACAGTAACGACACAGGGTTACAACCACAGTAAGGACACAGGGTTACAACCACAGTAACGACACAGGGTTACAACCACAGTAAGGACACAGGGTTACAACCACAGTAATGGCACAGGGTTACAACCACAGTAACGACACAGGGTTACAACCACAGTAAGGACACAGGGTTACAATCACAGTAAGAACACAGGGTTACAACCACAGTAAGGACACAGGGTTACAACCACAGTAAGGACACAGGGTTACAATCACAGTAAGGACACAGGGTTACAACCACAGTAATGACACAGGGTTACAACCACAGTAACGACACAGGGTTACAACCACAGTAATGACACAGGGTTACAACCACAGTAACGACACATGGTTACAACCACAGTAATGACACAGGGTTACAACCACAGTGATGACACAGGGTTACAACCACAGTAAGAACACAGGGTTACAACCACAGTAATGACACAGGGTTACAACCACAGTAACGACACAGGGTTACAACCACAGTAAGGACACAGGGTTATAACCACAGTAAGGACACAGGGTTACAACCACAGTAATGACACAGGGTTACAACCACAGTAACGACACAGGGTTACAACCACAGTAAGGACACAGGGTTACAACCACAGTAAGGACACAGGGTTACAACCACAGTAAGGACACAGGGTTACAACCACAGTAAGGACACAGGGTTACAACCACAGTAAGGACACAGGGTTACAACCACAGTAACGACACAGGGTTACAACCACAGTAAGGACACAGGGTTACAACCACAGTAACGACACAGGGTTACAACCACAGTAAGGACACAGGGTTACAACCACAGTAATGGCACAGGGTTACAACCACAGTAACGACACAGGGTTACAACCACAGTAAGGACACAGGGTTACAATCACAGTAAGGACACAGGGTTACAACCACAGTAAGGACACAGGGTTACAACCACAGTAATGACACAGGGTTACAATCACAGTAAGGACACAGGGTTACAACCACAGTAATGACACAGGGTTACAACCACAGTAACGACACAGGGTTACAACCACAGTAATGACACAGGGTTACAACCACAGTAAGGACACAGGGTTACAACCACAGTAAGGACACAGGGTTACAACCACAGTAAGGACACAGGGTTACAACCACAGTAAGGACACAGGGTTACAACCACAGTAAGGACACAGGGTTACAACCACAGGAAGAACACAGGGTTACAACCACAGTAAGAACACAGGGTTACAACCACAGTAAGAACACAAGGTTACAACCACAGTAAGGACACAGGGTTACAACCACAGTAAGGACATAGGGTTACAACCACAGTAAGGGCACATGGCAGCCGCCGATAGGGAAATAGCCAGCAATATTTCAAATTTCTCCCGTCCTAGGGTCTGAACCACAGCACTGCGCCTCGCACATTATCGAATGCCAAAGCTTGATCGCCTAAATCCACCTGTTTTATAAAGACATGGTTTAAAAGGGCGAGTAGAGGGCGGGGAGCTGACCGTGCACTCATGCAGGAGGGGAGAGTGCTTGATATGGGGTCGCCAGGAGCTGGTGATCTATAGAGGAAATTATAATATGATGGAAGACTGAGGAAGCTCCGTTCAGGACGATTTCTTTTTCAGTGCAAAGGAGCTTGCTCTTGGTCTTTCGAAAAGGATCCACGACTTTTAACAAAGCCTTAACAACATAGACGTTTTTGTCAAAAGTGTTGTGCTTTTATACACTCCGGATCAATGAAAGGAACTTAACTTAGAGATCCTATGTGCTTATGCATTGACGTTCCTTCATTGTTCGACAATCTTTGTCTAGAAACAACTTATTTACATACTTATCAAAATATACAAATGAACATGCACACACCAAATACTTTGGTGTATGGATGACACGCTTCCATTCTCGAACAGTTACATGCACATCACAGACACTGCCGTCTGTGATCAGCAACCTTATTTGCATGGTCGCCACCTTTTTAATTTTTCCCACGAGCTGCAGTTAGGTACTCCAGAAGCAAAACTTGCGTCTCTTTGCAAGTGAGGAGCTGTGACAAACGCGCTTTCTAGTTTCTTTGCGTTCCTTTACAATATTTGCACGATATTAGCGTCGGCAACGCGCCCCATCAAAGACACATACCTCTGCTGTTCAATGGAGATTTTCAAACTTCTGTGTTCATAGTTCAGAGAGGGCGTCACCACTGAACAGATACTAATTCACACAAGCCATTGCTGTTCGAGAATTATACATGCAAACATTGCGTGACGAGTGAAGGAGAAAGGAGCCAAGCACGCCAGATAATGAATGGTCCCCTGCGACCTTTCCATGGTGACCCTGGTGTTGTCAAAAATAGTCATGCGCACACTGTATCGATTTGCACAAGCACAAACCAGTATGCGTGTAGTAAAGTGACTTGGCAGCGAGCGGCCTGTGGAGAGCGCTTAATTGTGATCAAACTTGATCCAAAATATTGTCATGGAGCAAGATCCAAGTCTGTGCAGAGCCCCAAAGAAAAAGACGAAGTTCAAGCGTTTGGACAGGTAAGACCTAAACATACATTCGCCGCATTATACTTATAGAGTTGTACACTACGTGCGCAAGTCCTGACGTGTTGGCATGATCGAACGTGTGATGTCAGTCAATCCCCGTGTACCTTGATTTCTCTGCGTTGTATGTTCGTTCTCTCTCTCTCTCTCTCTCTCTCTCTCTCTCTCTCTCTCTCTCATCTGTCCATTCGTCTCTCCTTCTGGGTGTCGGATCTTCAGTCCACTATCCGCCCGCCTGTACGACTTTAAAATTGTATGCGTGTGTGTTGGTACATGGGACGTGTGTGTGTGTGTGTGTGTGTGTGTGTGTGTGTGTGTGTGTGTGTGTTTATGTGTGTGTGTGTGTTTAGGCCTATGTGTGAGTGCGCGTGCATGTGTGTGTGTGTGCGTATGAATGTATGTATGTGAGTGTGTTTTCTTGGACTGTAACTATATTGTTACACATAAATTGCTCAGGAGTTCGAGAGTGAAAAGACACTGCTGTAGCTAGTTACATATACACCATCAGTGGGAGAGAACAGACCATATGGGACACAACATTTAATGAGAATAAACCGAGTTAAGCTAGTGTGCGAAACGCATTGGACTGAGATACTGCATGGTGAGCGAATGTATCTTTCGTGAACTGGGGCCGAGAAATCACGATCGAGAGAGATCGAGTCCTCAGCCTCTACAGTGCAGGCAGTGCGCGTTGGCTCCTATGTCTGCAAATCAACGCGCAAATCAGTCGCGCTGCTGTCCACCTTCACGCTAGCGTGTGTCGATCGATCGTCTGCAACGCAGTGTGACGTCACGGAACTTGTAATGTGAGAGGAGAGGTGTAAAGTGCCCAGTGCGGTGTTGAAGGTGGACAAATGTGCGCGTGTGTGTGTTGTGTGTGTGTGTGTGTGTGTGTGTGAGTGTGTGTGTGTGTGAGTGAGTGTGTGTGTGTGTGTGTGTGTGTGTGTGTGTGTGAGTGTGTGTGTGTGTGTGTGTGTGTGTGTGTGTGTGTGTGTGTGTGTGTGTGTGTGTGTGTGTGTGTAGGTGAGTGTGTCTGTGTGTGTGAGTGTGTGTGTGTCGGTGTGTGTGTGCTAACTCGCGCACTATACAACAATATATTCATCTTCATCCTAGTCCTTCTCCTTCCTGCCTCCTCCCCTCATCCTCATCCTCCGTCCCCGCCTCCGCGCTCTTCTACCTTCCTCCTCCTTTACCTCCTCCTCCTCGTCCCCGCCTCCTCCTCCCCTCCCCCAGCCTTCTACCCTCCTCTCCTCCTCCTAGTTTTCTACTATTCTCCTCTCAGCCTTCTACCCTCCTCCTTATACCACCCTCCCAGCCCTCTACCAACCTCCTACCCTCTCATCCTCCAGCCTTCTACCCTCCTCCTCTTCCCTTCCTCCTCCAGCCTTTTACCCTCCTCCTCCTCTCCTCCCAGACTCCTACCCACCTCCTCCTCCCCTCATCCTCCAACCGTCTACCCTCTTTCTCCAACCTTCTACCCCCTCCTCTAGCCTTCTACCCTCCTCTTCCAGCCTTCTACCCTCCTCTTCGTCACCTCCTCTACTCCTCCCAGCCTTCTACCCTCCTCCTCCAGCCTTCTATCCTCCTCTTCGCCTCCTCTCAGCCGTTTACCCTCTTCCTCGCATCCCCTCCGCCTTTTACCTTCCTCCTCCTCCCCTCCTCCCATCCCTCTACCCACCTCCTCCTCCCCTCTTTCTCCAGCCTTCTACCCTCCACCTCCAGCCTTCTACCCTCCTCCTCTTCTCCTCCCAGCGTTGTACCTTCCTCCTCCTCGCCTCCTCCCAGCCTTCTACCCTTCTCCTCGCCTCCTCCCAGCCTTCTACTCTTCTCCTCGCCACCTCCCAGCCTTCTACCCTCCTCCTCGCCTCCTCCCAGCCTTCTACCCTCCTCCTCGCCTCCTCCCAGCCTTCTACCCTCCTCCTCGCCTCCTCCCAGCCTTCTACCCTCCTCCTCGCCTCCTCCCAGCCTTCTACCCTCCTCCTCGCCTCCTCCCAGCCTTCTACCCTCCTCCTCGCCTCCTCCCAGCCTTCTACCTTCCTCCTCGCCTCCTCCCAGCCTTCTACCCTCCTCCCCGCCTCCTCAAAGCCTTCTACCCTCCTCCCCGCCTCCTCACAGCCTTCTACCCTCCTCCCCGCCTCCTCTCAGCCTTCTACCCTCCTCCTCGCCTCCTCCCAGCCTTCTACCCTCCTCCCCGCCTCCTCCCAGCCTTCTACCTTCCTCCCAGCCTTCCACCTTCCGCCCCGCCTCTTCCGAGCCTTCTATCCGCCTCCCCACCTCCTCCCAGCCCTCTACCTTCCTCCCAATCTTCTACCCTCCTCCTCTTTTCCTCCAGCCTTCTACCCTCCCCTCCCCCCCTCCCTCCTCCCAGCCTTTTCTTCCTCCTCCTCGCCTCCTCCCAGCCTTCTACCCTCCTCCTCGCCTTTTCCCAGCCTTCTACCTTCCTCCTCTCCTCCTCCCAGCCTTCTACCCTCCTCCTCCCAGCCTTCTACCCTCCTCCTCCCCCTCCTCCTCCCAGCTTTCTCTTCCTCCTCTCCTCCCAGCCTTCTACCCTATCCACCCAGCCTTCTAACCCCCCCCCCCCCCTTCATTCCAGCCTTCTCTTTCTCCACCTCGCCTCCTTCCAACCATCTACCCTCCCCCTCTTCCCTCCCCCCCCCCTCCCCCTCCCCATTCACTCCAGCCTTCTCTTTCTCCACCTCGCCTCCTTCCAACCATCGACCCTCCCCCTCTTCCCTCCCCCCCCCCCTCCTCCCAGCCTTCTCTTCCTTCTCCTCGCCTTCTCCCAGCCTTCTACCCTCCTCCTCCCAGCTTTCTACCCTCCCCCCCCCTCCTCCCAGTCTTCTCTTCCTCCTCGCCTCCTTCCAGCCTTCTACCCTCCTCTTTGCCTCCTCCCAGCCTTCTACCCTCCTCCTCGCCTCCTCCCAGCCTTCTACGTTCCTCCCCGCCTTCTATACTCCTCCCAGCCTTCTGCCCTCCTCCTCCCAGCCTTCTACCCTCCTCCTCGCCTCCTCCCAGCCTTCTACCCTCCTCCTCCCAGCCTTCTACCCTCCTCCTCGTCCCCTCCCAGCCTTCTACCCTCCTCCTTGCCTCCTCCCAGCCTTCTACCCTCCTCCTCGCCTCCTCCCAGCCTTCTACCCTCCTCCTCCCAGCCTTCTACCCTCCTCCCCGCCTCCTCCCAGCCTTCTACCCTCCTCCTCCCAGCCTTCTACCCTCCTCCCCGCTTCCTTCCAGCCTTCTACCCTCCTCCTCCCAGCCTTCTACTCTCCTCCCCGCTTCCTCCCAGCCTTCTACCCTCCTCCTTTCAGCCTTCTGCGATCCTCCTCCCAGCCTTTCACCCTCCTCCTCGCCTCCTCCCAGCCTTCACCCCCTCCTCTCTTTTGCTGTTGCTGCCGTTGTTAGTGTTATTTTGCCTGGAAAATGCGAGATCGCATGGCGTTTACATACTTGTTTGCCAAAGGAAACTGGAGGAGTGATCCAGACATCAATTGACCACTCTGGCAGTGATGATGTTGTCCATTTGTCTTCAGGAATCTAAAACCGCGAAGACTTCTGGAGTCTGACTGTAGAGACGAAGCAGCCATCGAGGAAGTGAGACAAGAGGGTGAGTAACCCCAACAGCTTTGAAATCTTAATATTCGATGATCGATCACTTTCACGCATCAATGGTGTTTCACGCATCAATGGTGTTTCACGCATCAATGGTGTTTCACGCATTTGAATTCTTTAATTTAGAAGGAGAAAAATAGACAGACAGGAGCATTTCATTTAGTGGTACATCCCTATTTTAGTATGCAATGTTTTTGCACGGTTGGTACCCTCAAAAGTATCATGCTGTTATATGCAAATGTTACTATTTCCGATTTGTATCGTATCTATGGTAACCTAAGATTTTTTTGTTGACAGATACACAAAATGATGCGATGGAGATATCGGATGATGAACCAACTGTTCGCCCTCCTGACACAAAGATGTAAGTAACAACCAAGTGTTGAGATAGTGTGACAGTCATCAACTTAGATCAACTAAGCATTATATATTGGCTACATTTGTTTTCTCAGTCTTTTTGCAGTTTTAAATAATGCTTTTCTTTTTGGAATGTGAATTTTGAAATCTAGGCTCAGCCTGATACATTTTTCCATGTCAAATTACATCTGAAAGAAAATTCCCTATTAATGATATTTCTGAATGTTATGATAATTTGTTTATTCAAATCTTGTGTACAACCAGCCTCCACCTTTTGGTATGATGATTTCGTAAGGATGACGGAAAAGGTGTTCTTCTTGGTGACTTTAACATACACTTCCTGAAAATGAACGGTGCATGGAATTATACTATCATGCTCTTTGGAATCGGGTGATAGGTTCATGCAGCCACTTTGGTCACTCCGTCAACATTGACCCTCATTGATCACGTACACATTACAAACATCCATTTTGGTACAAAGCGCTTGGGTACCAAGAATCGGCATTGGCAATCATGCACAATTCTCTAAAATCTCAAAATACGACCATTTATACTGACATATGGATGTTTCAAAACCTTTAATCCCGAAACCTTTTGTTCTGACCTCCAAACGACACTCTTCCATAAGGTTTAAAATCACAATGATTTGAACTATTCCCTTCAGTTTTGGTTGCAGTCTCCTTCGTGGAGTAATTAAGTAACACGTTCCAATAAGAGGAAACGCGTACGTTGTCCAACGCTACCACCAAGGAAGTAATACAAGCAATGTCCCTCAGAGATGAACTCATGAAAAGCAGTGGCTTCGCTGCACACAAGAAACAAGGAAGTGCAGTTACAAGTTTAGTAAGGAAAGCCCAAAAGGAATATTTTCAACATCTGACTGCTATAACAAAAACGTCACCTAAGTGTGGAACGTCATCAATTCCTTTATTAAGTGAAACGGAGCTAAAGCTTCTTCATCAAAATCATTTTTTGATGTCAATTATTGCAACACTCGTTTTCTTTCCGTAGCTGAAAAGTTAACAACAAAAATTTCTAATCAGAAACGGCTTATCTCCAGGAATTATGCCCGCAGTGATTAGAGACTTTTTTGAAGTTTAACATTCCCCATGGTGTTCATGAAGTTGGCCGATTTATTGAAAAGCTCTACCAAAAATCAGCGGGACCTGATGGAATTAATAGTTCTGAAACGCTCTCTTCCACACATAACTGACTCTCTCACATACATATGCAACATGTGCGCTATCAAGCGAAACTTCCCAGATGAATGGAAACAAATTTAGTTATACCTTTACTAAAATTAAAAATTCCCACAAGTTTTGATGACTTCCATCCCATAGCATTTCTATAAATACAAAGAAAACAGCACGATCACAAACAGCTATTGTCATTGTTTGATTGGCCTAATCTTTATCCGCTCCAATCAGGTTTACGACCAAAATATTCCTGCCATTCAGCATCATACCACCTGAACATCATAAACACCTCAAAAGTGGTAGGATCTGTCTATCTAGATTTGAAGAAAGCTTTGATATGACACATCATGGTATGCTGTTGGAATAATGAGCTCTTTCTTTTCATGGTCACGCAACAGTGAAGTTCTTTCAGTCCTTCTGGGATAAAATTCGATGGCCATATTTCCACGTGTGGTATTCTAAAAGCTGGTGTCCCAAAGGGCTCTGTCCTGGGCCTCGTTTTATTTAGCATATTCATAATGCCTTACTCTTGCAACTCAACCGAAATTGTGACAGGTAAATGCAAAAGAGTACTGTGCCCGTATTCACAACGGCGATTTATCTTTTTAACACTCGATTTATCCCCTAGCCCCGCGTTATCTTGATCGGTTAGAGAAGGTACGCTCGTCAGAGGATCCTAGGTTGCGCTTTGCTATATATACTGGTTTCCAGCCAAGGGAGAGCGGAACAGGCAGTTGGAATCGTCTGAGTTTAGAGATAAATCGGAGTTAAAATATATCGCCGATAAATCGCCGTTGTGAATACGGGCCCTGATGAACTGTGTTGCTGCTGTCTGTCAAGCCATATGGACCTGAATCCTTCCAAAACCAAGTATGTAGTGATAACAATAGAGGAAAACCATCAACTACATCCTTAATCACTCCCCCCTCTCTTGATGCAGTGCCGATATAAAGGGTGAAAGAACATAAAGTGCGCAGAGTGATAACTGCTGAACAGACTGGAACTCACACGTTAATTTGATCTGCCAAAAGATATTATACGATATATTTTTACTATCAAAATTGAGGCACTTTGTAGGCACTGAAACTTGCAAAACATTTTCAATGTCGGCATCTCATCACACATCGATTACGCATAAACGTTGTGGGATTAATGTAGTGAAGCAAATTTGGAAAGAGTCCATTTACTGTACAGAATAGTCTCTAAGCTAATGATCACTAGTAACTCTCCCTGCACTGAGAGGCGAATGGAAATGTTCTGCGTTTTGCCTCTCCATAAGCATCTACAATTCAATAAGTGTGTGCTTTTGAAAAAAAAAGATGGCCGAGTGTCGAATTATCTAACCATTCTTTTTGAGCAGTCAAAATTTAAGGGTGCGAAAATTTTCTTCTGTCTCAGCCTCGCATCAATTCATTCAAATCGATCTTATCTTACTCTGGGGCAGCTCTATGGAATTCACTGCTTGAAGATGTAAAATGTATCAAGGCTTTGCATCTGTACAAAGACAAGTTCGCGATATTCTCTATCATCATCCTACGACATAGTTTCCTACACCTTCGTGTAATGTCTAGACAACGCGATAACTACAAGTGTGCTCTTTGCACATCCTTTTCTCATGGCTACTCTGAGACCGCCCCTAATTGAACTATTGGAGGGGGGTCAAGGGGGCACATTGAGAGGGTTTGGCCGTACCTTACTATTTTTCACTGTCTGGATGTCTTGAACGTTTTCTTTATGTGCATATGTCATTGTAATCATATTCTCATAAATTCAATACTTGAATTTCATGTCTGTTGTACACTATATATACAAATCTGAGTATGTTTCAGAGACTATAATTCTGACTAGAATGATCTCTCTCTCTCTCTCTCTCTCTCTCTCTCTCTGTCTGTCTGTCTGTCTGTCTGTCTGTCTGTCTGTCTGTCTGTCTGTCTGTCTGTCTCTCTCTCTCTCTCTCTCTCTCTCGTTTACTTTGACACTTTTCCCATCCGTACTAAAGTTTAGTGTGTAGTAATTTCCTGTTTGATTTTGGTTTTGTTTTTTGTTTTGTAGTGACATGCAGACTCCCTCGAAAACATGATGGTGAGAGATCAGTTGCCAGGTATGATAAATGGGATGACATTTCTGCCTATGAATAGTCTCGTAATGCTATTACATATTCAATTCAAGAGAGGCGACTTAGAATAAGTGACGAAATTCTGTACACGTCTGAGGAAGTACTGAACAAATACTCTCTGTAGACTTCACTTTACCGTTTAACTCTATGCACTACGTGTGAAGAAACAGAGCTCTTTTTCCTTGTTCCAATAAAACAGTTATGAACTTTTATAGAAGACAGGCTACATGTAGTCTCTTTAAAGTGAAGCCAAAATAATAATTATTGTCATCCAAAGAAATTGTCCAGCACAGGCCAACGTCATTCTGGTACACACCAGCGGTAACAAAGTTCTGCTCTGGCGAACCAGAATGGGCCAACTGTACAAGGCATGTCTGAAACATCCTACTCGTGAAATAATTACTGATACAGCTTGTTTTTTACTGCGCCTCGTATCATCAGTGTAAAAGGGCAATTATTTGGTACAACTCAGAAGAATCACAATTTGTATTAATACTGTGCACCCACTTGACGCAATTAAAGTTACAAAACAAAGCGCGCAGAGTCTTGGAGAAGGGGTGGGGGTGGGATACACTTTGGTTTCTGTTTTCAAGCATACCAACAAAACCGCTACTCTACATACGCCGGGTGATGCAAACTCCACCAGTGATTTTGGCAGTCATTCTACCACATGCTAACATCACAGAAATGTTGTTCCCGTTGCTTATCGCATGCGCCAAGGTGGAGGAAGTCCGATATCTGGCTTGCGTCATGCAAGGGTGTTCAAAAGCTACACGTAGCAGCCGCATAACACGCTAGACTCAGCACCGTCTTTTGGGGAATTGTTTTTAGCAAGCTGTTTCTATGACTTATATCAGACTTAGTGCTTAGTGCGTGTCCTCTCTCACTTCAGACGAGGAAGACAAAGAGCAGGACTGACAAGATGGCCACTGCATCACAGTCGTCGTTGATTCGACAAGAAATGCATCAGCCACTTCCTTGAGACGGAAGTGTCTCTGGTGGACGACGTAGCACAACTTACACCACCCAATGAACTTATTTGCCGGGTTCGCTGTCAATGTCACGGGGGAACTTCCAAGCCAAATGTAAGCCCTTCAAAGTTTGCTACAGTTCAGGTCGGGGTTGCAGCAGGTCGAATGTGCAGCGAGGAGTCCCTGACTTGAGTGGAGACGAGCTGGAGACGCACGAAGAACTTCGTCAGATTCCTGACACCACAGCAGCATTCAGAGGAAGAATGCCTGTGGGTCTGACTCTTTCGCACCTGGGATATTGTGTCTAATCTCCCTCCCACCCACACCCAACCCCCTCCTCCCCCCAAAATGCACATGGATACTTTGGGAGCGGTATCCGATCCTCGTGCATTATACATGCATTTCCTAAGCAGGTTTTAATACTTAATCGTTGTTGCTCGGAGCAGTGTATGAGATAGAAGGGATTGCTAGATGAGTGTAGAGAGGTTACTTGGGGCCGGATGTGTGTTTTGCCGACCAGTGAAATGCTGTGCGTAGGTTGGACCGTGGGTCTTCCAGGGTTGTTTGAGGATAGGGTCGGGTCTCCATGGCCTGATCCAGTCCCTATGCCCCCCTGCAGCCTCTCTGGCAGCTTGAGGCTGTCCTTGGCAGAGCTGCTGGAGCAGGTTTCAAACCTCAGCAGTCAGCGAGTCCTGCTACAGAGGGGGGCATCAGGCTGCTCCGGCATAGCGTTACACTGGACAATAATGGAGTTTAATGTGCGGGCGATTTCATGCAGTAAAAAGGGAATGTTTAAAGCTGGTCGTAGGGAATGAGTGACTGACCGACCGACAGACCGACAGACTGGATTTTACAGCCCATCAGTCTTTGTTGGATATGTAATATCAATGACTATTAACTAATTATTCGCC
>JAWQFJ010028242.1:0-22570 GCA_034096865.1 Theodoxus fluviatilis | reverse complement strand
CTGTTTCTCCTTGGGACATGGCATGGAGCAGCTCATAATATGCGGGACAGAATGCTTTCAGTGGCAGCTCTGTAAGAATAAATTATGTCATTACAGAACATCCAACGTAACATTGTTTTATTGTTCGGAGAAATTGCACTCTTTGTAGGCACTTTTCTGTTTCCAAGCTGTGATGGTGACCTAGAGAAGTTTGATTGAAGTACCATGCCAAGATAGTGGACCTGTTCTACCACTTCCATTTCCTTCCCGTGCTTGAGGACTGGTTTGTTTTTGCTGCTCTTCTGTCTGAAATCTAGAATCCTTAACTTTGTCTTTTTAAAGTGTTGATGATTAGGTGGTTGTGCTCATTGAAAGACCCAGGTGTTACTATTTCTTCGTGGTAGCTGTTCTCGTCACAGTTTTCTATAAGCCAAGCCCGAGCCAAATCGTCTGCGTACAAGTATCTTAACTTCAGTGCACCCACTATGTGAGATTCACAGGTGTTGGTGTGGGCGTTGTCCAGTACAAGTAAGGTGACGCAGCCTTGGGACGCACAAGTAATCAGAAATGACGTTAGGGACCTGTGGCCGTCAACTGACACACATTAATGGCGGTCTACTAGACTGCTCATGATTAGTCCACACAGTGGGAACAGGGCACCCACTTTTCACCGAGTGGTAGTCTAATAGTGCTGAAAGAGGTACTGTAATCCACGAAGAAAATATCAACCTAGGTTCCAGGTCGGTCTAGGTGGGTAACAGCAGCTTGCAAAAGGCAGATGATGGCATCGTCTAATCCCTGTCTTCGAGCGGAACGTAACATGAATATATTTTGTGCAAATTTGTCAAGGCACTTAGATTAGGAGTTACTGAGCGGAAGTCAGTAAGAGTGATAACATTGCTCTTCTCTGGTATTTTTAGGACGTTAGACGTATTCCACAGAAAAGACACTCCCAATCTGAAGCGACCGATCATCATCATTATCATTATCATCATCATCATCATCATCATCATCATCATCATCATCATCATCATCATCATCATCATCATCATCATCATCATCATCATCATCATCATCATCATCATCATCATCATCATCATCATCATCATCATCATCATCATCATCATCATCATCATCATCATCATCATCATCATCATCATCATCATCATCATCATCATCATCATCATCATCATCATCATCATCATCATCATCATCAATCATCATTATCATTGTCATCATCATCATCATCATCATCATCATCATCATCATCATCATCATCATCATCATCATCATCATCATCATCATCATCATCATCATCATCATCATCATCATCATCATCATTGTCATCGCTGTCGTCGTCGTCGTCATCCTCCTCCTCCTCCTTCTCGTCTTCATCCTCGTCGTCGCAGTCGTTGTGGTTGTCGTCGTCGTCGTTGTTGCTGTTGTTGTTATCATAATCATTATTGTGGTGATGGTGGTGGTGGTTGTGGTGCTGGTGGTGATGATGATGATGATGATGATGATGATGATGATGATGATGATGATGATGATGATGATGATGATGATGATGATGATGATGATGATGATGATGATAATGATGATGAAGATGGTTGTGGTAGTGGTGGTTGTAGTGATGATGATGATGATGATGATGATGATGATGATGATGATGATGATGATGATGATGATGATGATGATGATGATGATGATGATGATGATAATGATGATGAAGATGGTTGTGGTAGTGGTGGTTGTAGTGATGATGATGATGACGATGACGATGATGATGACGATGATGATGATGATGATGATGATGATGATGATGATGGTGGTGGTTGTGGTGGTGGTGGTGGTACTGCTGCTGCTGATGACGACGACGACGTCGATGAAGACGACGACGACGACGACGATGCTGCTGCTGCTGCTTCTGAAATTTACTTGTATTGTAGCCGGCTCTCTTGAAGAATCAGCACAATGGGATCCACATTCTCCTCTGAAAGGTATGAAACAAGACGATATCGTTTATAAGCGTGACGTGTCCTAGTTTGTTCGTTTACCTGCCACTTTTAATGTGTGTTTAGGTAATCATGATCAAAATTAAGTGTGAAGATGCATAGTTTGTCTGCTGTGCATGCATGCATGTACGTTTTTGCGAGTGTGTGTGTTCGCATGCTTGGCATTGTGGATGTATGGAAAAAAGGAAACAGCGTATTGTGTGAGGTACAGTCAATTGTACCTAAATGCCTTTTTAATGAAAACAAACATTTATCACATTATGGTTATGTGGTTATTTTCCTTTTTCTATCAATGTATCTTAGATGAAATAGCTAAGGGGGTGGGTGGGTTTGGCGGTGGGTGAGGAGGGGGGAAAGAGTTATTCATGAAGAGGATTAGCAATATGAGATCGACAAATGGAGAAAAGTTACATATGCAGAGCTTAGAGAAGTTGTGAAGAACTACAACGGATGCTATTATCTTTCCATCTGTCTTTGTCAATGAATTGTTTGGCCTTGTTTCAGACGATGTCGTCGCCCAGGAATCGATCAGTGTGCAATTCACAATTCCCCCTATTCTGTCAACGCCAAGCCTAGGTGAGAACAACTGCATTCTAGTCCACCAGAGACCTCGCCTGCCGGCGAAAGAGTCTCTAGCACAGTTCTAATCACGTGATGGAATAATTCCGTCTGGAATATTCAAATAGATGTCACACGAAAGGCTTGTGAGATAGCCATCTGCTCTCTGACATTCGCCGTTAACGTATTTCTAATACTATTTCGCAGAAAACTAATAAATTACGCTTGTTGAGGCAATAAACAAGCGTTTATTCAATAAAATAAAATGTTTGTGTTGAAATCGAAACAAGTTTTGACATCTGAATAATTTCTGTAAAAAGTGGAAAAAATAGTATCCGAAGCGAACTATTTTTGGCGCAATGCTGTAATGCGAAGGGTCAAGTCTATTACACATTCATTGCGAATTGCGCCAGAGTCACTACTGACTCGGGCTCACAGAATGGAATAACAGAGGCAACCAAGCAATCAAACCAGGCAACCTAACAACCATCCATCTCTAACCTACATCCCCCAAGCCAGCCTGACTAACCCAGCTTGAACAAAATGACATCCTGAACAGAGGTGTCATAACCTTTTTTTCGATGAAAGAAGAAATAAGGGTCTGTCCATGTTACATTTCTTTGAAGAGGGAAGTCGCTTGTCTTGTTACTTTTATCAACTGTAATTTGGAACCAAATTAGAAAATATTTAAAACGAAAACAAGACATTTCCAATTGACCCGAACCAAATAAAACACACCCTACCAACACGCCTCCTCAACCAATCCACTATCCCATCAAATTAAGCAAATGCAATCAGCCAACACAAACAGACTGACAAGATTCAACACAACATAAAAAACATCATCACACCAAACAAACAAACAAACAAACAAAAAAGCAGCAACCCAAAAACAAAAAACAAACCAAACTGAATGCAGATGGAACCAAACCAAACGAAATCACTAAAGCAACTGTTCTCCCTCACTCTCCCTATAATCTCACCCACTCCCATTTCCTAGTCTTGGTCCTATTCAAATCTGTCACCGGTCAATCAATTAGCAAACATTTAAACACAAAGCGAGCAAGGCAAAAAAATAAATAAAACAACTAAAACACACGTGGCATGATGATAGTGCCAATGTACGACTAGATGGAGATATGAATAGATAAGGAAACGAATGAACAAATCACCCTTCCTTTTTTGTTCCTCATTTCGAAAGCTCTGCAGATGTGCAAACGAAAGTTTCATTCAACAATTCATACAATAATTCGTGCAATCACGTATATGCGCATTCTAGTAAACTAGAGATTTCGCCTACTGACTCGGGTTTACAGAATGGTATATGCGCACTTTCTGTAAACCCTTCCAGGACGCGTTTTCCCTGCGTAAGACTCATGCCAGGCGATGCTCTTTGCTGCCCAGAGGCCCTAAAGTGGTCCTAGGGTCCTCAAATGGATTTCCTATGTGAAAATTGACTATATTATAATTTCTTGCTTCAAATCGCATCGACGAGCTTGTTCAACACTCTGTTTCTTACTTCAGGCAAAGCTCCTCAAATTGGCCAGTTTCGACAGTCGAGATTTCTCTGGAAAAAAACAAGTCGAGGTGAAGAAATACATGCCGGTTGCAACAGGTTTCACATCCATGACGATAATCTTTTATATCATCATCGATTTCGCCCTCTTCTTTATCGTCCTCCTCGTTCTTGATGTGATCTTCCTCCTCTTATTTGTCCACTTCGTCCCCGAACTCCTCATTGTCCTGTACTCTTCCGCTTTGCCCATTTCTTCTTCTTGTTCTTCATTTCTTTCTTGTTATTTCTTTGCTTCTTGTTCTTACTTTTCCTTTTTATTTTATTTTTGACTCACATGCGAAGCAAAAGTGAGTCTATGTACTGAGCCGTGTCGTCCGTCCGGGCGGGCGTCCGTCCGTCCGTCCGTCCGTCCGTCCGTCCGTCCGTAAAAAACTTAAACGTTGGATTTTTCTCGGAGACTATTAAGTCTATCAACACCAAATGTGGCATGATGGTGTATGATGACAAGGCCTCAAAAAACATACATAGTGACTTGACCTTGCTTCAAGGTCAAGGTCACAGGAGCCATAAATGTGGTCTCAAAAACAGCCATTTTTCACATTTTCTCAAGTTTCTCTGACGTTTTAGAGATTGGATACCTGACCTATATATGGTATATAGGGAAAAGTAAGCCCTATCTTTTGTTACCAGTTTGGTTGACCTTGCTTTGTATACATATTTTGATGTGACCCTGACCCTGAACTATGGAAGATAACTGTTTCAAACTTAATAATTATGTGGGGCACATGTTATACTTTCATCATGAGACACATTTGGTCACATATCATCAAGGTCAAGGTCACTTTGACCCTTATGAAATGTGACCAAAATGGGGTAGTGAACCACTAAAAGTGACCATATCTCATGGTAGAAAGTGCCAATAAGCACCATTGTGCTTCGTATGTCTTGAATTAACAGCTTTGTGTTGCATGACCTTGGATGACCTTGACCTTGGGTCAAGGTCACATGTATTTTGGTAGGAAAAATGTGTAAAGCATTTCTTTGTGTATGATGTCATTGGTAGGTTTAGTTGTTTGACCTTGACCTTGAAGGTCACCTGAAGGTCAAGGTTATATAAAGGTCAAGGTCAAGCATGTGAGTCGTATGGGCTTTGCCCTTCTTGTTATCTTCCTTTTCTCGTTTATCTTCCTTTTCTCTTTTTCTTGCTTTTTAAAAATTATTATTCTTTTCGTGTTCTTCCTTTTATTCTATTTTTCTTCTTTGTTTTTCCCTTTCTTCTTGTTCCTCCTTTTCTTCTCGTTTTCCCTTTTATTCTCGGTCTTCCTTTTCATCTCGTTCTTCCTTTTCTTCTCGTTCTTTCTTTTCTTCTCGTTCTTTCTTTTCATCTTGTTCTCCCTTTCCTTATTGTTCTTCTTTTCTTCTTGTTCTTCCTTTTCTTATCGTTCTTCCTTTTCTACTTGTTCTTCCTTTCCTTGTCGTTCTTTCTTTTCATCTTGTTCTTTCTTTTCTTCTCGTTCTTCCTTTTCTTCTCGTTCTTTCTTTTCATCTTGTTCTCCCTTTCCTTATTGTTCTTCTTTCTTCTCGTTCTTTCTTTCCTTCTTGTTCTCCCTATCCTTATCGTTCTTCGTTTTCTTCTTGTTCTTCCTTTTCTTATCGTTCTTCTTTTTGACTCACATGCGAAGCAAAAGTGAGTCTATGTACTCACCCGTTTCGTCCGTCCGGGCGTCCGGGCGTCCGAAAACTTTAACGTTGGATTTTTCTCGGAGACTATTACGTCTATCAATACCAAATGTGGCATGATGGTGTATGATGACAAGACCTCAAAAAACACACATAGTGACTTCATCATAAGACGCATTTGGTCACATATCATCAAGGTCAAGGTCACTTTGACCCTTATGAAATGTGACCAAAATGGGGTAGTGAACCACTAAAAGTGACCATATCTCATGGTAGAAAGTGCCAATAAGCACCATTTTGCTTCCTATGTCTTGAATAAACAGCTTTGTGTTGCATGATCTTGACCTTGGGTCAAGGCCACAGGTATTTGGTAGGAAAATGTGTAAAGCATTTCTTAGTGTATGATGTCATTGCTAGGTGTAGTTGTTTGACCTTGACCTTGAGGGTCACCTAAAAGTCAAGGTCATGTAAAGGTCAAGGTCAAGCATGTGAGTCGTATGAGCTTTGACCTTCCTTTTCTATTTGTTCTTCCTTTCCTTCTTGTTCTTTCTTTCTTCGTGTTCTTCCTTTTCGTCTTTTTCACCTCTTTTTTTCTTGTTTATCCTTTTCTTCGTTTTCTTCGTTTTCTTTCTTTCTTTCTTTTTGACTCACGTGCGAAGCAAAAGTGAGTCTATGTACTCACCCATGTCGTCTGTCCGGGCGTCCCGGCGTTC
The DNA here is from genome assembly GCA_034096865.1 of Theodoxus fluviatilis. Lineage (NCBI taxonomy): Eukaryota > Metazoa > Mollusca > Gastropoda > Cycloneritida > Neritidae > Theodoxus > Theodoxus fluviatilis. The sequence goes on along the minus strand of JAWQFJ010028242.1, from coordinate 16,109 downwards.
GGGCGTCCGGGCGTCCGTGAAAAACTTTAACGTTGGATTTTTCTCGGAGACTATTAAGTCTATCAACACCCAATTTGGCATGATGGTGTATGATAACAAGGCATCAAAACATACATAGTGACTTGACCTTGCTTCAAGGTCAAGCTCGCAGGGGCCGTAAAAGTTGTCTAAAAACAGCCATTTTTCACATTTTCCAGATTTTCTCTAAAGTTTTTGAGATTGGATACCTGGCCTATATATGGTGTATTGGGCAAAATAATCCCTATCTTTTGATACCAGTTTGATTGACCTTGCTTCAAGGTCAAGGTCATAGGAGCTCTTTAAAGTTGGATTGTATACATATTTTGAAGTGACCTTGACCCTGAACTATAGAAGATAACTCTTCCAAACTTCATGACATTGTAGTACACATTAGGTCACCCGTGTCATCCGTCTGGGCATCCGGGCGTCCGTCCGGGCGTCCGAGCAGACCAGGCGTCCGGGCGTCCTGTAACCCGTAAACAACTTTAACGTTGGATTTTTCTTGGAGACTATTAAGTCTATCAACACCCAATTTGGCATGATGGTGTAGGATAACAAGGCGTACAAAAACATACACAGTGATTTGACCTTGCTTCAAGTTCAAGGTCACAGGAGCTCTTCAAAGTTGGACTGTATACATATTTTGAAGTGACCTTGACCCTGAACTATGGAAGATAACTCTTCCGAACTTCATGACATTGTAGTACACATGCTATACTTTTATCATGAGACATATTTGGCCACATATCATCAAGGTTAAGGTCACTTTGACCGTTATGAAATGTTACCAAAATGGTTTAGTGAACCACTAAAAGTGACCATATCTCATGGTAGAAAGTGCCAATGAGCACCATTGTGCTTCCTATGTCTTGAATTAACAGCGTTGTGCTGCATGACCTTGGATGACCTTGACCTTGGGTCAAGGTCACATGTATTTTGGTAGGAAAAATGTGTAAAGCAGTTCTTAGTGTATGATGTCATTGCTAGGTTTAGTTGTTTGACCTTGAAGGTCACCTGAAGGTCAAGGTCATGTAAAGGTCAAGGTCATGTAAAGTTCAAGGTCAAGCATGTGAGTCGAATGGGCTTTGCCCTTCTTGTTTTCTTGTTCCTTCTTTTGTTCTTGTTTTTCCTCCTGTTCCTATTCTTCCTTTTGTTTCTGTTCTTCCTTTCCTTCTTGTTCTTCCTGTTCTTCTTTTTCTTCCTGTTCTTCCTTTTCTTTTTGTTTTTACCTTTCTTGTTGTTCTTCTTTTCTTCTTATTATTCCTTTCCTTCTTGTTCTTATTTTTCTTCCTGTTCTTCTTTTTCTTCCTGTTCTTCCTTTTCTTTTGGTTTTTACCTTTCTTGTTGTTCTTCTTTTCTTCTTATTATTCCTTTCCTTCTTGTTCTTCCTTACCTTTTTGTATTTCCTTTTCTTCTTTTCTTCCTTTTCTTTTTGTTCTTTCCTTCTGTCTTTTTCTTCCTTTCCTTCTTTTCCGTCCTTTTGGGTTTTTCCTTTCCTTCTTTTTTCTTTGTTTCTTTCCTTTTTCCTTTCCTTTGTTTCTCCTTACCGTTTTGTCCCTTTCTCCTCCTCCTCCTCCTCCTCCTCCTCCTCCTCCTCCTCCTCCTCCTCCTCCTCCTCCTCCTCCTCCTCCTCCTCCTCCTCCTCCTCCTCCCTCCTCCTCCTCCTCCTCCTCCTCCTCCCTCCTCCTCCTCCTCCTCCTCCTCCTTCTCTCCCTCTCCCCCCTCCCCCTCCCCCTCCCTCTCCCCCTCCCTCCTCCTCCTCCTCCTCCTCCTCCTCCTCCTCCTCCTCCTCCTCCTCCTCCTCCTTCCTCCTCCTTTCTCTCCTCCTCCTCCTCCTCCTCCTTCGTCCTCCTCCTCCTCCTCCCTCCTCTTCTTCTTCTTCTTCCTCCTCCTCCTCTCTTCTTCCTCCTCCTCCTTCTTCTCCTCCTTCTCCTTCTTCTCCTCCTTCTCCTCCTTACCCCCCTCCTCCTCCTCTTCCCCTCTCCCTTCCCCCTTCTCCTTCCCCCTCCCCCTTCTCCCTCCCCCTCCCTATCCTCCTCCCCCTCCACACACGCCTCCTCCTGCTTTTCCTTGGGACACTGCTTGGCGTTCTTGACTGTCGTCAGATCAGCCGCAAATTAGAGCGAGGTTGCAATTTTTGCTGCTAGCTTTGTTGTTTGTGTTTGAATGATTTTCTTCTCTGTCGAAATCATTGAAATGTAAAGTAAATTTTTAACAGGAACTTTTTATGACATTGTTTTGACTAGAATGACTGCCACAATTATAATGTTGGAGTCATTAACTAAATGAGGTGGCTGTACCGATACCTCCTCCCCCGGTCTACTTGTAGTTACTTTTCTTAACAAAAATGTTTTAAACACACACACACACACACACACACACACACACACACACACACACACACACACACACACACACACACACACACACACACACACACACACACGTACACACGCTCTGTCTGTCTTTCTGTATGTCTGTAGGTCTTTTTGTCTGTTTGTCGGTCTTTCTGTCTGTTTGTCTGTCTGTCTGTCTGTCTGTCTGTCTGTCTGTCTGTCTGTCTGTCTGTCTGTGTGTCTGTCGGTCTGTCTGTCTGTCTGTCTGTCTGTCTGTCGATTGGTCGGTCGGTCGGTCGGTTGGTCGGCCGGTCGGTCGGTGGACCGGCGTGCCTGCCTGCCAGCCTGCCTGCCTGCCTGCCCGCCCGCCCGCTCACCCACCCGCCCGCCTCTCTCTCTCTCTCTCTCTCTCTCTCTCTCTCTCTCTCTCTCTCTCTCTCTCTCTCTCTCTCTCTCTCTCTCTCTCTCTCTCTCTCTCTCTCTCTCTGTCTCTGTCTCTTGTCTCCTCCTCTCTCTCTGTCTCTCTCTCCTCTCTCTCTCTCTCTCTCTCTCTCTCTCTCCTCTCTCTCTCTCTCTCTCTCTCTCTCTCTTAAGTAGGCCGCCCACAATACAATCTGTCCCTGAGGACACGTCACTAGGTATGTAATGATGATTTTGTCAGGGTAGTACGAATTATTTCATTCCTTATGAGTAAAACAGTATTGTCTTGAAGACTCGTAAGGATACAAGGGTGCAGGTTTTACTCTAACAGGCGTTGCAGATGTCTACAACATAAACGGCTATTGCCATAGTGACGTTGGCGATAGCACCAGAAATATGTCACTTCGAGTTAACTTGAGCTGTCAAAAGGCCCAGCCGGGGAAATGAGTTAGTACATGTGCACAACTGAGTGTGACCGTTGATTGTACCTGCCGGTTTGTCATCTTGATGTGACCAAGACTTTGGTGACAAAATATCATGTTGTATTATAAGTCCATTTCCTGCACAAACATGTTAGACAGTTTGCACCTGAATCCAACGCTCTTCAGCATGTGGTGAGTCATGCGCCGACGAATTCACGTGTTAACTTTGGTCGAACATTAAAAATGACTTGTACGATTTGGTTTTGGGGAGCAGTTCGGGACAAAGGAATGAAGGCGTGATCCTTGCTCTTGCAACAAACAAAACGACCACTAGTATTCAGCTCCCCACCCCGACCCCCACCCCTACCTCCCAACCCCCACCTCTCCCTCAGAGGGGAACAACTTATTGAAGGCAATTTTTGTTTTTGGTTCTCCAAGAGTATCCTTTCTCTTTTGATCCCTCTTTTGTTCCTCTCCACAACTGTTGACACGCCATGGTCAAGGAGATCAAAAGCCAAAGAGCTGTCGAGTTCGAGGGCCAATCAGACCATCATGATGAACCTCTGGGAGTGGACGCATAGTAACTAGTCATACTCCAAAGGAATTGCCTGATTTGCAGCTGCGTCATAATTTTCAATCAACCCCGGGGCACAAGGTCATTGGCAATCTGCTCAAACTGGCACCACTAGCAAGACCCTACAATGTAGCTACCACCTTCATCGACCTGTTGCTTACTATTTCAGAGTTACATCGTTCTCTGAGGCATTGAGCATGGTCGTAATATTACAGAGGATTGGCTAGTATGAGATTAAGAATTGTACTGAAACATTATCCAATCTCCCCCTCTATCAGTAATGTAGTTTTACATGTTTTTCAGCATGTTTATACTATGAACAAGAGAGACATCATTCTCATGGGTGTTAGTACTGCGTTCTGGCGATGTCATATAGAAGAATACACACGTTCATGGGTCAGTCTTTCCTAGAGGTTGCCATCAACTTTCAGAGAACCTCGTGCCGCAAGTTGAAAGAAAACTTTTAACAGCGAAGTACACCTTTCAGGGAGTGCTCAGAGGTAAGTCATCATGGCCTCTTCCTCATTGTCCCTCTGTGTGTGTGTTTGTCTGAAAAACTGTCTGTGCTTGTGTGTTCTTCCTCCTCCTCCTTCTTCTCCTCCTTACCCTCCTCCTCCTCCTCCTCTTCCCCTCTCCTTTCCCCCTTCTCCTTCCCCCTCCCTATCCTCCTCCCCCTCCACACACGCCTCCTCCTGCTTTTCCTTGGGACACTGCTTGGCGTTATTGACTGTCGTCAGATCAGCCGCAAATTAGAGCGAGGTTGCAATTTTTGCTGCTAGCTTTGTTGTTTGTGTTTATATGATTTTCTTCTCTGTCGAAATCATTGAAATGTAAAGTAAATTTTTGACAGGAACTTTTTATGACATTGTTTTGACTAGAATGACTGCCACAATTATAATGTTGGAGTCATTAACTAAATGAGGTGGCTGTACCGATACCTCCTCCCCCGGTCTACTTGTAGTTACTTTTCTTAACAAAAATGTTTTAAACACACACACACACACACACACACACACACACACACACACACACACACACACGTACACACGCTCTGTCTGTCTTTCTGTCTGTCTGTTGGTCTTTCTGTCTGTTTGTCGGTTTTTGTCTCACATGCGAAGCAAAAGTAAGTCTATGTACTTACCCGTTTCGTCCGTCCGGGCGTCAGGGCGTCCGGGCGTCCAGGCGTCCGGGCGTCCGAAAACTTTAACGTTGAACTTTTCTCAGAAACTATTAAGTCTATCAATACCAAATGTAGCATGATGGTGTATGATGACAAGGCCTAAAAAGACATACATAGTGACTTGTCCTTGCTTCAAGGTCAAGGTCGCAGGGGCCATAAATGATGTCTAAAAACAGTCATTTTTCACTATTTTCTCTATTTTCTCTTACGTTTTTGAGATTGGAGACATGACCCATATATGGTATATAGGGGAAATTAAGCCCTATCTTTTGATACCAGTGTATTTGACCTTCCTTCCAGGTCAAGGTCACAGGAGCTCTTCAAAGTTGGATTGTATACATATTTGGAAGTGACCTTGACCCTGAGCTATGGAAGATAACTGTTTCAAACTTGATAATTAAGTGGGGCACATGTTATACTTTCATCATGAGACGCATTTGGTCCCATATCATCAAGGTCAAGGTCACTTTGACCCTTATGAAATGTGACCAAAATGGGGTAGTGAACCACTAAAAGTGACCACATCTCATGGTAGAAAGTACCAATAAGCACCATTGTGCTTCCTATGTCTTGAATTAACAGCTGTGTGTTACATGACCTTGCATGACCTTGACCTTGGGTCAAGGTCACATGTATTTTGGTAGGAAAAATGTGTAAAGCATTTCTTAGTGTATGATGTCATTAGTAGGTTTAGTTGTTTGACCTTGACCTTGAATGTCACCTGAAGGTCAAGGTCATATAAAGGTCAAGGTCAAGCATGTGAGTCGTATGGGCTTTGCTCTTCTTGTTCTGTCTGTCTGTCTGTCTGTCTGTATGTCTGTCTGTCTGTCTGTCTGTCTGTCTGTCTGTCTGTCTGTCTGTCTGTCTGTCTGTCTGTCTGTCTGTCTGTCTGTCTGTCTGTCTGTCTGTCTGTCTGTCTGTCTGTCTGTCCGTTGGTCAGTCGGTCGGTCGGTCGGTCGGTCGGTCTCTCGGTCGGTGGACCGGCGTGCCTGCGTGCCTACCTGCCTGCCTGCCTGCCCGCCCGCCCGCCCGCCCTTCCCGCCCGCCTCTCTCTCTCTCTCTCTCTCTCTCTCTCTCTCTCTCTCTCTCTCTCTCTCTCTCTCTCTCTCTCTGAAAAATGGTTCTTAAATGGAAAACAACTTGATGTAGTGAATAATTATAAATATCTGGGTTATACGTTTTGTACTACACTCTCAACAACAGTATCTTTAGACAGCTTGGCCACTGCAGCAAAACAAAAAACGATGCATCTGTTTAAAATGATGTGGAGCCTTAAGAATATGAAACCTATTATATTTCCCGTCTGTATGACGCACAGGTCCAGTCTTCGTTACTATACGCGGCAGAGCTATGGTGTCTTGAGGAACATTAAAGTGTAGAAAGAGCTCACTTGTTTGCTTGTTAACGCTTTTTCAATGTGGACTATTGAACACCTAACAGTTTGGTTTATGGAGAAACAAGAAGGTTTCCACTTGCCATAAACAGTACAATGAGAGCAATAAAGTACTGGTTAAAACTTACTAAAATGACCGATGATAGGATATCCAGGCAAGCATAGCTTATGTTGTCTAACACAAAGATCCCAGATGATCGAAACTGGGCAAAGTTAGTTGAAAATGTAATATGCAAGGCCGGTTATGTGTATATCTGGAGAAATGGAGGCACTAATACTGAGAAGAGTGTTCTTGTAAACGTGAACAATAGGCTTCAAAATTGCTATAGGCAGAGCTGGAACAGCAAAATTCGTGAAAGTGAAAGATTCAGAATGTATCGACCCTTCAAAAGAACTTTAGAAAGTGAAAAATACTTAGAATGCATTGAGAATAAAAATTCAGAGATGTATTTATCCGGTTTAGATTTGGAGTGAATAATTTACTTGGTAACAAACAATCTATGCGCAGCCACAATATAGACCAATATTGCCTCCTTTGTGGTGAGATTGAGAATGAGAAACATTGTATATTTTATTGTCCTTTGTATAATGATCTACGTAATAAATACATAAATGAATACATCAAATGTCCAGAAGCTGCTGACGCCACCTTTTTGATAGATGGACGTGGATACATAAAAACAAGCAAGGTAGCAATAGAGTTTTATTATGCCTTCCGATTACGAGACCAATTTCTTGCTAGTTTAGAACAAGACCATGAACAATAATGTTATGACGAAAGAATGTACGTTAATATTATATTTATACTGTTTCCATTGTTTGATTGTCATTGACATGTACTAGCCAATGTGTTCACTTGGATTGCACGCCTTGTTTCAAACTGTGGCTCAAGTGTACTGGCTCCTCAAAAAGAAGCAAGACATGTACATGTATGTATTGTTGCGATGGGCCGGTGGCCTAAACAATAAAATCAATCAATCAATCAATCAATCAATCAATCAATCAATCAATCAATCTCTCTCTCTTTGTCTCTCTCCGCGAAATAAACAGAAAACAAACACTTAGCAAATTTAAAACGCACGAATTGTGTTCAACGGACAAAGACGCATTTTGCATTTCGTTGCTTTTGTTTCTACAGGGCTGATGCGACCATTCTTAAATAGACCGCCCACAATACAATCTGTCCCTGAGGACACGTCACAAGGTATGTAATGATGATGTTTTTCAGGGTAGTACGAGTTATTTCATTCCTTATGAGTAAAACAGTATTGTCTTGAAGACTCGTAAGGATACAAGGGTGCAGGTTTTACTCTAACAGGCGTTGCAGATGTCTACAACATAAATGGCTATTGCCATAGTGACGTTGGCGATAGCACCAGAAATATGTCACTTCGAGTTAACTTGAGCTGTCAAAAGGCCCAGCCGGGGAAATGAGTTAGTACATGTGCACAACTGAGTGTGACCGTTGATTGTACCTGCCGGTTTGTCATCTTGATGTGACCAAGACTTTGGTGACAAAATATCATGTTGTATTATAAGTCCATTTCCTGCACAAACATGTTAGACAGTTTGCACCTGAATCCAACGCTCTTCAGCATGTGGTGAGTCATGCGCCGACGAATTCACGTGTTAGCTTTGGTCGAACATTAAAAATGACTTGTACGATTTGGTCTTGGGGAGCAGTTCGGGACAAAGGAATGAAGGCGTGATCCTAGCTCTTGCAACAAACAAAACGACCACTAGTATTCAGCTCCCCACCCCGACCCCCACCTCTACCTCCCAACCCCCACCCCTCCCTCAGAGGGGAACAACTGATTGAAGGCAATTTTTGTTTTTGGTTCTCCAAGAGTATCCTTTCTCTTTTGATCCCTCTTTTGTTCCTCTCCACAACTGTTGACACGCCATGGTCAAGGAGATCAAAAGCCAAAGAGCTGTCGAGTTCGAGGGCCAATCAGACCATCATGATGAACCTCTGGGAGTGGACGCATAGTAACTAGTCATACTCCAAAGGAATTGCCTGATTTGCAGCTGCGTCATAATTTTCAATCAACCCCGGGGCACAAGGTCATTGGCAATCTGCTGAAACTGGCACCACTAGCAAGACCCTACAATGTAGCTACCACCTTCATCGACCTGTTGCTTACTATTTCAGAGTTACATCGTTCTCTGAGGCATTGAGCATGGTCGTAATATTACAGAGGATTGGCTAGTATGAGATTAAGAATTGTACTGAAACATTATCCAATCTCCCCCTCTATCAGTGATGTAGTTTTACATGTTTCTCAGCATGTTTATACTATGAACAAGAGAGACATCATTCTCATGGGTGTTAGTGCTGCGTACTGGCGATGTCATATAGAAGAATACACACGTTCATGGGTCAGTCTTTCCTAGAGGTTGCCATCAACTTTCTGAAAAATGGTTCTTAAATAGAAAACAACTTGATGTAGTGAATAATTATAAATATCTGGGTTATACGTTTCTACTAGACTCTCAACAACAGTATCTTTAGACAGCTTGGCCACTGCAGCAAAACAAAAAACGATGAATCTGTTTAAAATGATGTGGAGCCTTAAGAATATGAAACCTATAATATTTTTCCGTCTCTATGACGCACAGGTCCAGTCTTCCCTACTATACGCGGCAGAGCTATGGGGTCTTGAGGAACATAAAAGTGTAGAAAAAGCTCACTTGTTTGCTTGTTAACGCTTTTTCAATGTGGACTATTGAACACCTAACAGTTTGGTTTATGGAGAAACAGGAAGGTTTCCACTTGCCATAAACAGTACAATGAGAGCAATAAAGTACTGGTGAAACTTTCCTAAAATGACCGATGATAGGCTACCCAGGCAAGCATACCTCATGTTGTCTAACACAAAGATCCCAGATGATCGAAACTGGGCATAGTTAGTTGAAAATGTAATATGCAAGGCCGGTTATGCGTATATCTGGAGAAATGGAGGCACTACCACTGAGAAAAGTTTTCTTGTAAACTTGAACAATAGGCTGCAAGATTGCTATAGGCAGAGCTGGAACAGCAAAATTCGTGAAAGTGAAAGATTCAGAATGTATCGATCCTTCAAAAGAACTTTATAAAGTGAAAAATACTTAGAATACATTGAGAATAAAAAATTCAGAGATGAATTTATCCGGTTTAGATTTGGAGTGAATGATTTACCTGGTAACGAACAATCTATGCGCAGCCACAATATAGACCAATATTGCCTCCTTTGTGGTGAGATTGAGAATGAGAAACAGTTTATATTTTATTGTCCTTTGTATAATGATCTACGTAATAAATACATAAATGAATACATCAAATGTCCAGAAGCTGCTGATGCCACCTTTTTGATAGATGGACGTGGATACATGAAAACAAGCAAGGTAGCAACGTATCTTTATTATACCTTCCGATTACGAGACCAATTTCTTGCTAGTTTAGAACAAGACCATGAACAATAATGTTATGATGAAAGAATGTACGTTAATACTATATTTATACTGTTTCCATTGTTTGATTGTCATTGATATGTACTAGCCAATGTGTTCACTTGGATTGCACGCCTTGTTTTAAATTGTGGCTCAAGTGTACTGGCTCCTCAAAAAGAAGCAAGACATGTACACATATATATTGTTGTGATGGGCCGGTGGCCTAAACAATAAAATCAATCAATCAATCATTCAATCAATCTATTAATCAATCAATCAATCAATCAATCAATCAAACTCTCTCTCTTTGTCTCTCTCCGCGAAATAAACAGAAAACAAACACTTAGCAAATTTAAAACGCACGAATTGTGTACAACGGACAAAGACGCATTTTGCATTTCGTTGCTTTCGTTTTTACAGGGCTGATGCCACCACTCTTAAATACGCCGCCCACAATACAATCTGTCCCTGAGGACACGTCACAAGGTATGTCATGATGATTTTGTCAGGGTAGTACAAATTATTTCATTCCTTATGAGTAAAACAGTATTGTCTTGAAGACTCGTAAGGATACAAGGGTGCAGGTTTTACTCTAACAGGCGTTGCAGATGTCTACAACATAAATGGCTATTGCCATAGTGACGTTGGCGATAGCACCAGAAATATGTCACTTCGAGTTAACTTGAGCTGTCAAAAGGCCCAGCCGGGGAAATGAGTTAGTGCATGTGCACAACTGAGTGTGACCGTTGATTGTATCTGCCGGTTTGTCATCTTGATGTGACCAAGATTTTGGTGACAAAATATCATGTTGTATTATAAGTCCATTTCCTGCACAAACATGGTAGAAAGTTTGCAGCTGAATCCAACGCTCTTCAGCATGTGGTGAGTCATGCGCCGACGAATTCACGTGTTAGCTTTGGTCGAACATTAAAAGTGACTTGTACGATTTGGTCTTGGGGAGCAGTTCGGGACAAAGGAATGAAGGCGTGATCCTTGCTCTTGCAACAAACAAAACGACCACTAGTATTCAGCTCCCCACCCCGACCCCCACCCCTACCTCCCAACCCCCACCCCTCCCTCAGAGGGGAACAACTGATTGAAGGCAATTTTTGTTTTTGGTTCTCCAAGAGTATCCTTTCTCTTTTGATCCCTCTTTTGTTCCTCTCCACAACTGTTGACACGCCATGGTCAAGGAGATCAAAAGCCAAAGAGCTGTCGAGTTCGAGGGCCAATCAGACCATCATGATGAACCTCTGGGAGTGGACGCATAGTAACTAGTCATATTCCAAAGGAATTGCCTGATTTGCAGTTGCGTCATAATTTTCAATCAACCCCGGGGCACAAGGTCATTGACAATGTGCTCAAACTGGCACCACTAGCAAGACCCTACAATGTAGCTACCACCTTCATCGACCTGTTGCTTACTATTTCAGAGTTACATCGTTCTTTGAGGCATTAAGCATGGTCGTAATATTACAGAGGATTGGCTAGTATGAGATAAAAAATTGTACTGAAACATTATCCAATCTCCCCCTCTATCAGTAATGTAGTTTTACATGTTTCTCAGCATGTTTATACTATGAACAAGAGAGACATCATTCTCATGGGTGTTAGTACTGCGTACTGGCGATGTCATATAGAAGAATACACACGTTCATGGGTCAGTCTTTCCTAGAGGTTGCCATCAACTTTCTGAAAAATGGTTCTTAAATAGAAAACAACTTGATGTAGTGAATAATTATAAATATCTGGGTTATGCGTTTCTACTAGACTCTCAACAGCAGTATCTTTAGACAGCTTGGCCACTGCAGCAAAACAAAAAACGATGCATCTGTTTAAAATGATGTGGAGCCTTATGAATATGAAACCTGTAATATTTTTCCGTCTCTATGACGCACAGGTCCAGTCTTCCCTACTATACGCGGCAGAGCTATGGGGTCTTGAGGAACATAAAAGTGTAGAAAAAGCTCACTTGTTTGCTTGTTAACGCTTTTTCAATGTGGACTATTGAACACCTAACAGTTTGGTTTATGGAGAAACAGGAAGGTTTCCACTTGCCATAAACAGTACAATGAGAGCAATAAAGTACTGGTGAAACTTTCCTAAAATGACCGATGATAGGCTACCCAGGCAAGCATACCTCATGTTGTCTAACACAAAGATCCCAGATGATCGAAACTGGGCAAAGTTAGTTGAAAATGTAATATGCAAGGCCGGTTATGCGTATATCTGGAGAAATGGAGGCACTACTACTGAGAAAAGTTTTCTTGTAAACTTGAACAATAGGCTGCAAGATTGCTATAGGCAGAGCTGGAACAGCACAATTCGTGAAAGTGAAAGATTCAGAATGTATCGATCCTTCAAAAGAACTTTATAAAGTGAAAAATACTTAGAATACATTGAGAATAAAAAATTCAGAGATGTATTTATCCGGTTTAGATTTAGAGTGAATGATTTAACTGGTAACAAACAATCTATGCGCAGCCACAATATAGACCAATATTGCCTCCTTTGTGGTGAGATTGAGAATGAGAAACATTTTATATTTTATTGTCCTTTGTATAATGATCTACGTAATAAATACACAAATGAATACATCAAATGTCCAGAAGCTGCTGATGCCACCTTTTTGATAGATGGACGTGGATACATGAAAACAAGCAAGGTAGCAATGTATCTTTATTATGCCTTCCGATTACGAGACCAATTTCTTGCTAGTTTAGAACAAGATCATGAACAATAATGTTATGATGAAAGAATGTACGTTAATACTATATTTATACTGTTTCCATTGTTTGATTGTCACTGATATGTACTAGCCAATGTGTTCACTTGGATTGCACGCCTTGTTTTAAATTGTGGCTCAAGTGTACTGGCTCCTCAAAAAGAAGCAAGACATGTATACATATGTATTGTTGTGATGGGCCGGTGGCGTAAACAATAAAATCAATCAATCAATCAATCAATCAATCAATCAATCAATCAATCAATCAATCAATCAATCAATCAATCAATCAATCAATCAATCAATCAATCAATCAATCAATCAATCAATCAATCAATCAATCAATCAATCAATCAATCAATCAATCAATCAATCAATCAATCAATCAATCAATCAATCAACCAATCTCTCTCTCTCTCTCTCTTTCTCTGTCTTCGCGAAATAAACAGAAAACAAACACTTAGCAAATTTAAAACGCACGAATTGTGTACAACGGACAAAGACGCATTTTGCATTTCGTTGCTTTCGTTTTTACAGGGCTGATGCCACCACTCTTAAATACGCCGCCCACAATACAATCTGTCCCTGAGGACACGTCACAAGGTATGTAATGATGATTTTGTCAGGGTAGTACAAATTATTTTATTCCTTATGAGTAAAACAGTATTGTCTTGAAGACTCGTAAGGATACAAGGGTGCAGGTTTTACTCTAACATGCGTTGCAGATGTCTACAACATAAATGGCTATTGCCATAGTGACGTTGGCGATAGCACCAGAAATATGTCACTTCGAGTTAACTTGAGCTGTCAAAAGGCCCAGCCGGGGAAATGAGTTAGTGCATGTGCACAACTGAGTGTGACCGTTGATTGTATCTGCCGGTTTGTCATCTTGATGTGACCAAGACTTTGGTGACAAAATATCATGTTGTATTATAAGTCCATTTCCTGCACAAACATGGTAGAAAGTTTGCACCTGAATCCAACACTCTTCAGCATGTGGTGAGTCATGCGCCGACGAATTCACATGTTAGCTTTGGTCGAACATTAAAAATGACTTGTACGATTTGGTTTTGGGGAGCAGTTCGGGACAAAGGAATGAAGGCGTGATCCTAGCTCTTGCAACAAACAAAACGACCACTAGTATTCAGCCCCCCACCCCGACCCCCACCCCTATCTCCCAACCCCCACCTCTCCCTCAGAGGGGAACAACTGATTGAAGGCAATTTTTGTTTTTGGTTCTCCAAGAGTATCCTTTCTCTTTTGATCCCTCTTTTGTTCCTCTCCACAACTGTTGACACGCCATGGTCAAGGAGATCAAAAGCCAAAGAGCTGTCGAGTTCGAGGGCCAATCAGACCATCATGATGAACCTCTGGGAGTGGACGCATAGTAACTAGTCATACTCCAAAGGAATTGCCTGATTTGCAGCTGCGTCATAATTTTCAATCAACCCCGGGGCACAAGGTCATTGGCAATCTGCTCAAACTGGCACCACTAGCAAGACCCTACAATGTAGCTACCACCTTCATCGACCTGTTGCTTACTATTTCAGAGTTACATCGTTCTCTGAGGCATTGAGCTTGGTCGTAATATTACAGAGGATTGGCTAGTATGAGAAATGTACGTATCATCCTTCTTAGATTAAGACTTGTACTGAAACATTATCCAATCTCCCCCTCTATAAGTAATGTAGCTTTACATGTTTCTCAGCATGTTTATACTATGAACAAGAGAGACATCATTCTCATGGGTGTTAGTACTGCGTACTGGCGATGTCATATAGACGAATACACACGTTCATGGGTCAGTCTTTCCTAGAGGTTGCCATCAACTTTCAGAGAACTCCTTGCAGCAAGATGAAAGAAAGCTGTCATCAGCGAAGTACACCTTTCAGGGAGTGCTCAGAGGGAAGTCATCATGGCCTCTCCCTCATTGTCCCTCTGTGTGTGTGTTTGTCTGAATACCTGTCTGTGCTTGTGTGTTTGTCCGTCAAAATGTCCTTAAGTGCATCTCCATTATGTGTATGTGTCCACGCCCAGGTTTGTGCGTGTTTGTCTTTGTATGGTGTGTGTGTGTGTGTGTGTGTGTGTGTGTGTGTGTGTGTGCTTGCCTGTTTATGTGTCTGGGTGAGTCTGTATGTCTAAATGCACAAGAACACACACACACACACATACACACACGCGCGCACACACGTATACACGTGTACACACACGTGCAGACACACGCGTATACACACATACACGCACGCACGCACACGCACGCACGCACACAAACACACACAAAGACTCACACATATGAATACAGGCACACACACACACACACACACACACACACACACACACACACACACAAACACTCACACATAAATGCACACACGCACACGCACACACACACACACACACACACACGCACACACACACACACACACACACACACACACACTGTATATACGCACGCACACACAGATACACACAAACACACGCATACTAGGACAACCAACCAACAAACAAACACACAATGAAGCAAACAAACATATACAAATGCACGCCTTCTTGTTCTGGGAGTAAGTAACGTTTTTCCTCAAACGAGGTCAGGTTGATTTCGTGGTGTTAAGTCACACTTCTCCAGCCTTCTTCTCCTTGAAATCTGAGTGCCTACTCTCATAATTTGATTTTCCATTACAGAAAGCTCGCTTCAACAACAAGAAACTCAAATGCCCGTCCCATGTATTGATAGTGAGCGAGCACTGCCTGGTAATTAGCCACAACGTTTGTTGAGACGAATTTTGCATTGGAACTTTTAATAATAAAGTTTCGCAGTTTGTACTGTTCAATAATGCAATTTGATTCACAAAGTGAAGTTTTTGTAGTTCTCTTTTGTGTATATATAACAGGAAATCACTTAACCTTACCTTGAATCAAAGTAATATTTGTACTCACGCATGCGCCATTTCTTTCTTAGGGTGTGATCGAAGGATTTTCTTGTGTTTACAGGGCCTAAGGTAGGCCTAATAATTTTTTGAAAGAGGTGACGTCATGCCTGTCTTCGTTTTAACTGGCAAGCTGAATACGACAGTCATTAATGATTGTTTCATCGAATTGATCTACGCGTTTTGTTTCGCACCAGGTCACGTACGAAGCATGGTGTTTACTTTCAGCAGTTGCAAAGCATTGGAGGCCCATAGGTCTTCACCTCCAGCAGTTTCTCCCCCCCCCCCCCCTTCAGGTAGCACTACTCTGCTTTCGTGAATCATGCCACACTCTTCTCACTAGAGGCAGGACATTCTTGTACATATCGTGCATCAGCCACGTCTGCTTTTTAATTCCTTTTACAGTCAATTGAAAAAGCTTCGTCACCAGAGGTATGTGTTCACTCTGGTGGCCTCTGCAGAAATGATTGAAAATATATTGATCCTCGCACTTTTTAAAAACATGAGACACATTGTATGTATGTATGTATGTATGTATATATTTTGGCTCTTATATAGCGCCAATCTCACACCCAAAGGCATGCTCAAGGCGCTCAATACGTTCACCCTTTGAATAAAAGAGTTTTTAGCTGTGACTTGAAAGTCTGTATTGAAGGAGAATTCCTCAGTCTGTCTGGGATAT
>JAWQFJ010028241.1:62691-70191 GCA_034096865.1 Theodoxus fluviatilis | reverse complement strand
ACTCCTCACTCTCTTCACCACCCACACGCCTCTCCCTAACCCTCAATCCCCTCTCTATCTCTCACTCTCCTCTCTACCCTGAACGCTCCTTCCCACCCCTCACTCCCCTCCCTACCCTTCCCATCGCTCCCTACCCCTCAGTCCCCTCCCTACCCCTCACTCTCCTCCCCATCCCTCAGTCTCCTCCTTACCCCTCAGTTCCCTCCCTATCCCTCACTCCCAACCCCACCCCTCACTCTCCTCCCCATCCCTCAGTCTCCTCCCCATCCCTCAGTCTCCTCCCTACCCCTCAGTCCCCTCCCCATCCCTCACTCTTCTCCCTATCCCTCATTCCATTCCCTAACCCTCAGTCCCCTCCTTACCCCTCAGTCCCCTCCCTACCCCTCACCCCCAACCCCACCCCTCACTCTCCTCCCCATCCCTCAGTCTCCTCCCTACCCCTCAGTCCCCTCTCTACCCCTCACTCCCAACCCCACCCCTCACTCTCCTCCCCATCCCTCAGTCTCCTCCCTATCCCTCACTCCCCTTCCTACCCCTCAGTCCCCTCCACATCCTTCTGTCTCTTCCCTATCCCTCAGTCTCCTCCCTATGCCTCACTTCCAACCCCACCCCTCACTCGCCTCCCCATCCCTCAGTCTTCTCCCTATCCCACAGTCTCCTCCCTATCCCTCACTCCCCTCTCTATCATTAATTCCACTCCCTACCCCTCTGTCCCCTCCCCACCCCTCAGTCCCCTCCACATCCTTCTGTCTCTTCCCTATCCCTCAGTCTCCTCCCTATGCCTCACTCCCAACCCCACCCCTCACTCGCCTCCCCATCCCTCATTCTCCCTATCCCACAGTCTCCTCCCTATCCCTCACTCCCCTCCCTATCATTAATTCCACTCCCTACCCCTCTGTCCCCTCCCCACCCCTCACTCCCATCCCAATCCTTTTGTCTCCTCCCTATCCCTCACTCCCCTCCCTATCCTTCACTCCCCTCCCTATCCTTCACTCCCCTCCCTATCCTTCACTCCTCTCAGTACCCTTCCCACCGCTCCCTATCCCTCAGTCCCCTCCTTACCCCTCACTCCCAACCCCACCCCTCACTCTCCTCCCCATCCCTCAGTCTTCTCTCTATCCCTCAGTCTCCTCCCAATCCCTCCCTCCCCTCCCTACCCCTCCCTCCCCTTTCTACCCCTCACTCCCCTCCCTACCCCTCACTCCGCTCCCTACACTTCACTCCCCTCTTTACCCTTAACTCCCCTCCATACCCCTCACTCCCCTCCCTAACTCTCACTCCCCTCCCTACTCCTCACTCCCCTCCCTACCCCTCACTCCCCTCCCTACCCCTCACTCCCCTCCCTACCCCTCACTCTCCTCCTCAACCCTCACTCCCCTGCCTACCCCTCACTCCCCTCCTTACCCTTCACTCCCCTCCCTACCCCTCACTCCTCTCCCTATTCCTCAGTCTCCTCCCTATCCCTCACTCCCCTCCCTATCCCTCATTCCATTCCATACCCCTCAGTCCCCTCCCCAGCCCTCACTCCCCTCCCCATCCCTCAGTCTCCACTCTACCCTTCCCACCGCTCCCTACCCCTCAGTCCCCTCCCTACCTCTCACTCCCAACCCCACCCCTCACTCTCCTTCCTATCCCTCAGTCTTCTCCCTATCCCTCAGTCTCCTCCCTATCCCTCAGTCTCCTCCCTATCCCTCACTCCCCTCCCTATCCCTCACTCCATTCCCTATCCCTCTGTCCCCTCCCCAGCCCTCACTCCCCTCCCCATCCCTCAGTCTCCTCTCTACCCTTCCCACCGCTCCCTACCCCTCAGTCCCCTCCTTACCTCTCACTCCCAAGCCCACCCCTCACTCTCCTTCCTATCCCTCAGTCTTCTCCCTATCCCTCAGTCTCCTCCCTATCCCTCAGCCTCCTCCCTATCCCTCACTTCATTCACTAACCCTCAGTCCAATCCCTATCCCTCACTCCTCTCTCTACCCCTCAGTCCCCTCCATACCCCTAATCCATTCCCTACCCCTCAGTCCCCTCCCTATCACTCATTCCCCTCCCTACCCCTCAGTCCCCTCCTCACCCTTCAGTCCCCTCCCTATCTATCATTCCCCTCCCTATCCCTCACTCCCTCTCCACTCCTCACTCCCCTCAATCCCTTTCCTACCCCTCACCCCCCTCACTCCCTTTCTTACCCTTCATTCCCCTCCCTACCCCTCCCTCCCCTCCCTAACTCCCTACCTTACAGTCCCCCCCCTCACTCCCTTCCCTACCTTACACTCCTCTACCATCCCCTCACTCCCCTCCCCAACCCACAGTCCTCTCCCTACCCATCACTCCCCTCCCTCACTCCCCTCCCTACCCCTCACTCCCCTCCCTACCCTAACTCCCCTCCCTACTTCTCACTCCCCTCCCTACCCCTCACTCCCCTCCCTACCCCTTACTCCTTTCCCTACCCCTCACTCTCCTCCTCACCCCTCACTCCCCAGCCTACCCCTCAATCCCTTCCTTACCTCTCACTCCCCTCTCTACCCCTCACTCCCCTCCCTACCCCTCACTCCCCTCCCTACCCCTTACTCATTTCCCTACCCCTCACTCTCCTCCTCACCGCTCACTCCCCAGCCTACCCCTCAATCCCTTCCTTACCTCTCACTCCCCTCCCTACCTCTCACTCCCCTCCCTCACTCCCCTCCCTCACTCCCCTCCCTACCCCTTACTCCCCTCCCTACCCCTCACTCCCCTCCCCTACCCATCACTCCCCTCCCTGCCCCTCACTCCCCTCCCTACCCCTCACTTCCTTCTCCACCCCTCACTCCCCTCCCCAACCTTCACTCCCCTCCCTACCTCTCACTCCCCTCCCTACCCCTCACGCCCTTCACAAATTTAGCTGGAACTCCAGGCTGTTGGGCAGCGAGTCTTCTGCTGTAAGTCTGGAAGGGACAGCTTCAACCATCAAAAAAGACTGACTTGGGGCTTCGGGACTTCATCTGGTTATGAAGACTTGATGTCCCTGGTCGCGTGGGGTTCTAAGTGTAGGTACGAGCTGCGCGGGAACATCGATATGCATTGTGAACCACTCATTGCGTTGCACCCACACATTCCTGCCCGAGCCCTGTAAGTAAACAAAAATATATAATTGTGGTTGAATACGACAGAAGCCCTGCATATGCCAAGGAAATTATTCTGTACGTTTTTAAAGGAGGGTCAAAAAGAACAACACGACAACACGGTCAACTGACACTGAACAAAACCTACGGGTATTGAATGGCCACTATTTGCAATTGACATTGCTTCCTTTTTAGGGTACAAACTATTCTCGGCTGTGTTGAATTTCCTAATTTAGTAATTATGCTGTTACTTTCTGTTGTTTTGTGCCATAGTAAGAGACAGTGGCAGGGGTGGGGGTGGGTGGGATGGGGGGAGGGGGAGGAGGAGGAATATATATATATATATATATATATATATATATATATATAGAGAGAGAGAGAGAGAGAGAGAGAGAGAGAGAGAGAGAGAGAGAGAGAGAGAGAGAGAGAGAGAGAGAGAGAGAGAGAGAGAGAGAGTTTTGACTTTGACTTTTTATTGTTCTTAGGTCGACCGCCCATTACAATTTGGCATGACAGATTGACGAGTGATATGATACATAATCAACTGCAGTTTTCCTCTCGACGATTCATAGCACAGTGGATATACATAACCACATTTCTTAATGTTATCATATTTGTAGTGGACATCAATTAGAAAATATTTATTCCTGGATTCAGATGTTGTCCGAGGAATGTTTTTCGTAATTCATCATAGTATGTACATTTGACCAAAAAGGGGTTTTTATCTTCATTTTCGGGGGGCATTTCGGGTCATTGCTCAGTGGAGTAAAACGGTGCCTATTTTTCTTCGGGTTGTTGACACCAAACCTAAATCTTGAATAAGCATCACGAAACTTTTTAATTGTTATAACATGCAGGTACTCTTCTTCTCCGAAGAAATTTTTTAACGAAGCGTACCAGCTATATCTTTCACTGGCGGCATTTTCCTCATGCCATAGTTGGCTATAGCAGTCGCGGAGTCTTTGCTTGAATGTCTTAAGGAATGGTTTTTGTTATGAGTGGATATATTTTATTATAAGTCAGTTCAATGTATAGTTTACAAGTCAGCCAGTCTCAAACCTATCCCTTAGAGAAAACCAGCCAGCCGTTAAGATATTGTGCTAGAACGTGAAGATTTGAAGAGAACAAAGGGAAGCGGGCATTCTGCTGCATAGCTTGTGCCGAAAATAGAACTGGTCAGTGGGAAACAAAAGACCCACAACTCGTGACTCCGATCTCATGATTCAGATCGCGTGGTCAAGGACTCGTGACAAGCGTAGACAAAAGAAACCATCCCATGGTCTAGAACTCGTGACTGAAATGCAAGATGGCGTCCGCAGAGCGATTGGTCAGTACAGGACACTGACCGCAGCTATAAATTCGTCCACAGCTCTCCCTCGCCCTTCTCTCTGACGCCTCCTAGCTCCTGGGCGTACTGTGCTGCGTGAAGCGACCGCGCCCCAGGTCAAGCACATGGGCGTGATGCAACACCCCCGCCAGAAGATAAGCGTGGCCAGGCGGCCATGCTTGACCTCCCTCCGACAGCGTCATGACTGAGGCCTGACCCCCTGACCCACCACCGGCCAGAACGTGGAAAGCAGATGAACTACGCTTGACCAGACCCCACCAACAACGAGATGCAAGACCCACGGGCACCGCTAGGCCTAACCAGCCTACCCGCGTCACGCCTGACCTACCCTGAGCATCGACAAGGAGGGGAGACGGGCGATGATACCCTTCTCTCCCCAAGTGCCAGCTCTAAAGAGTCCTGACCAGACTATGTATCAACACCCCCCCTCATCGGCTCATCATTCTACAACCCTGTTAAAAAGACTCTACTGTCATCAACGATCAGCTAAAACTGACGTAAACAGATAAGTGTCCCTATTGAAAGGCTGGCTGGCTAAACCTTATATGATTTGATGCTTTGAATTAGTTGTATTAAGAATTATCATTTCTTCCATATTATTAAAGTCATTTTTAAAGTCAAACCCCA
This sequence comes from Theodoxus fluviatilis, assembly GCA_034096865.1. NCBI lineage: Eukaryota > Metazoa > Mollusca > Gastropoda > Cycloneritida > Neritidae > Theodoxus > Theodoxus fluviatilis. The sequence goes on along the minus strand of JAWQFJ010028241.1, from coordinate 65,124 downwards.
CTCACTTTCTCCTCTGTGTTGTCTCGTTCACCCTTGATTGCATGGAAAGAAAGCGTATGTTATTAGACGGCAAAAAGAAACCCCTAGACAATCTCTCTTGAGTGAGGGATCAAGAGCCCCGTCTCATAACATTTTTCATTACCGACTCCGCCATTTAGCCATACATAGGCAAAACCATATCTTGACAAGCACTTTTCAATAAGTACTGTCCATTTCCTATTTGGGGAGACATTACAGTTGAGAAGCCAGAGATATGCTTGCTTGGGGAGCCTGCTGTTTGGCATTTTGCACACTTTAAGCCAATATTTTATCGCTCTCGTGCATGCTGCAATAGATAAAGGGTACCTTCCCAGGTCCCCGTATACCATGTGATTAGGAGTATAGCTATACAGACCAATAATCCTTTTACAGGCAAAAGAATGGGCGTTTTCTACTAAGTCTGTATTACTCATGCCCCATATCTCCGCACCGTACAACAGAAGAGATTGCACCTGTGAGTCGAATATTTTTAAGAAGACGGTTCTGCTTAAGCTATGCAGACTCCACATTGTCTTCAATACTTGAGCGACTCTTTGCTTCCCCCTGGTTGCAAGGTCTTCCAGATGTACATTAAAAGGTAGCCTCGTAGAAAAAGTAAACCCAAGATACTTGTAATTGTTTACGACTTCTAGGTTCATGCCAGCCAGAGTCCATCTTTCTCCCTGTGCAAAATGTCCTCCCTTACGAAAAATCAGCACCTTGGTTTTCTGCAAGTTAACCTTCAGCCCTAATGTGGTGGACGCCTGGGCAAGGTTATTAATTTGGTTTTGTAAACCGCTAGGTGTGGTAGACAGGAGAGCAACGTCATCGGCGAGTAACAAGGCGAAAATCTCGGGAGTATATACCGGGTTGTAGCTGGACCCCGTGTTTCCCCATTTTCCTCACATGATGAGCTACAACATTTATATACAGGGAGAAAATTGTCGGACTGAGAGAGAAAGAGAGAAAGAGAGAGAGAGAGAGAGAGAGAGAGAGAGAGAGAGAGAGAGAGAGAGAGACAGAGAGAGAGAGAGGGAGAGAGAGAAGGAGAGAGAGAAGGAGAGAGAGAAAGAGAGAGAGAGAGAAAGAGAGAAATGCTCATGCAGTTAAAAGACAAACGTGCGCGGGCGCACACAGACACATACAGTCTTTCTCTCTCTCTCTCTCTCTCTCTCTCTCTTTCACTCTCTCTCTCTTTCACTCTCTCTCTCTTTCACTCTCTCTCTCTCTCTATCTCTCTCTCACACTCACACACATGCACACACGCACACACACACACACACACGTGTACACACACACACACACACACACACACAGACACACATACACGCAGACACACATACAGAGACACAAAAAAGGCAGACACATACACATACACATACACACGCACGCAAACGCGCACACACACATTCAGTCATTTGCGCAGATGCACACACGGGTATGCGCGCGCGCTCGTACGCACACGCACTCGCACACACATGCACACACACACACACACACACACACACACACACACACACACACACTGAAAAGAAAGCGATGACCGTTTCATTTCGTCTCTATGTTCAGAGTTTTAACATTTATAAGCACCGGAATATACCCGATGCAACTTTTTCCTTCAAATATTTTATTTACGACACTTGTCAGTGACGATGAATGCTTACTGCATATACATGTCCACTCCCAGCTGTCGTCGAGACTGCGACTGAGTTATTAGGGCTGGCCGTGCAGGTTAGCTGTGGGACTGAGGGACTGTGTCCCGTTCTGTTGTCCTCGGTGAAGTCTTTATGACTCCCGAAAAAGACTGCTTCATTCACCCTGACGAAATATTGCGCGTGAAATGAGTCATAGCGTGGTATAAACACGTTGTGATGCTAATGTATTTATCTTTAAATGCGTCGATGTTGCCAGGCAAATGTGACGTAACAAATTAGCAGGAAATGAATCGGGATGTGCTCATTGTTACGCAGGATGTAATGTGTGCGTGTTGATTGATGGGACTTGGATGTAACAACTGACGTTTTTCTTCTCCTCCTCCTCCCTCCTCCTCCTCCTTCTTCCTCCTCTTCCTTCTTCCTCCTCCTCCTTCTTCTTCCTCCTCCTCCTCCTTCTTCTTCCTCCTCCTCCTTCTTCTTCCTCCTCCTCCTCCTCCTTCTTCCTCCTCCTCCTTCTTCCTCCTCCTTCTTCTTCCTCCTCCTCCTTCTTCTTCCTCCTCCTCCTTCTTCTTTCTCCTCCTCCTTCTTCTTCCTCTTCCTCCTTCTTCTTCCTTCTCCTACTTCTTCTTCGCCTTCGTCGTCGTCGTCGTCTTCGTCGTCGTCTGCTTCGTCTTCTTCGTCTTCTTCCTCTTCCCCCCTGTTGGTTGGGAGTTAGAACTGATCCACCGCGTCACCCTACGCGATTCGTGAAGCGAATCAT
>JAWQFJ010028241.1:52691-57691 GCA_034096865.1 Theodoxus fluviatilis | reverse complement strand
CATGAAACACGACACGGCTCGACCTAGAACCGACCATAAAGCTTTCTGCAGTGCGTGGGTGGGCTCTCTCAGGTAAGCTGTAGTCAGGCTAACCTTCTTTCTTCTATGTACTTTTATTACTCGAGAAACTTGGGAAGATTTGGTTATTTACTTTTCCTTTAGGCGCCTCATCTGCTGGAATCGGCTCTTTTGTGATGTCCTTGTCGTGGAATACGTCTTACTCAAGCACGTCTCCGTTTCGAAAGAAGAAGTGGCTTTAATTCTGTCGAAAAGATGGCTGACAGCTGCTAACCAAACAGCATGTTTGAACAACGACTGAGCTTCCTGTTTACCTGGTCTCGGCATGTCTCACTGTTCTCCAGTGGTTAGAGCGCTCGTTCGCAATCGTTTGTGGCTTGAGCAGCGGCGTTTGAAGCGGTGCGCATTATAGAACTGAATCCTCGGGCAAAGCATTGCATATCCCCACCCAGGAGCAACACGGGGTACCTGTGCGGCAGTGACGACACGACGGAGCGCTATAAACTCTCGTGGACGGCCGTGAGCCAACTCGTAAAGGTAAAAAGGTGTGGTTTTTTATAGCGACTTACACCCTTTGTCAGGGTCTCAAACCGCTTACACTTTACCCCCTGATCACTGGGCATCTTCATCAATCCTCACTGGTACCTCACAACAAACATAGTGACAGACATTTAAGACGCACACAGTCAGGTACCAGCACCAACTCCGCTCCCTGGGGAGTATTCCAACCCGATGCTGGCGCTTGGCCGCATACAAGGGTTAATCGCACAACGTTTTTGCCAATATTGCCCTCACAGGTACCCGGTTTTACTCCTGGGTGGGGAGAAACAATGCGAGTTAAGCATCTTGCTCAAGGATGCAACTCTGGGAACCGCGCAGCTTCGAACGCCGTACCCACTGGCCGCAAGCGACTGTAGGTCCAGCGCGCTAACCACTCGGCCACAGAGCCAACTCGTCCGTCGGGGAAGCGACTCTGCAGTTGTATTTACTCGCCCGATGCGAACGGTGATGAGGAAGACGACCAGCGACCAGCGCCATATAGAGAACTCAGGCTTTTCACACGTCTTCTGTGCTGAGGCAAACTTCGAGGTAGCAACTGTCGTCACTGCATGCCGAACTTTTCCCCTGGCACGACATGATCATGTTATCTGATGAGTGGGGGACGTTGGATGTAAGAAACTCTTTCTGTGTGAGCTAGAACAGAGACTAAAAGATTGCTATAAACATGCTTGGGCATCATCTGTAAGAGAAAGCAGCCGACTAAGCAAGTATTTCCTATTTAAACCAAACCACGATATGGAATCTTTTCTACAAAGTCTGCCTATGCTTGCTAGAGCATCTTATGCAAGATTTAGAATGGGCGTTAGTGAAATAAACTGTCATGCAAAGAGATACATCGCAAACGCTGATAACAATAGATTGTCTTACCCATTCTGTGGGCAAATGAAGAACGAGGAGCATCTTTTGTTTGCATGTGATGAATATGATTTCAGACCGTATTTTCTTAACTGCATCCAAGACATGTACAGAATGAAATTTCAACAATTCATTATGTACACAGGCACCAAAATCGTTCGCTTGCTTGGTTGATTTACAAAGAACTGAAACGGAGAAGAAACAAGACTAACTTTGACATTAATGTTACACACACTGTGTCCATGAATTAATCCATATTAGTTTGTCTTGTATATGTATGTGTTTGCTATGTATTTTGTGTGAACAATGTCTGCGTGAGTACATGGGAGTGTTTGTGTGCGGGTGTGTGCATTTGTGGGGGTCTGTGCGTGTCTATGTGAATGCTATGCATGCTCTTCTTTGCCTGAATGAATGCATGTGGGCATGTGAATGTCAATGCGCAGCAGACGCAGCAGACGTAGCAGAGGATACACGAGCATGAATTTTGACACGTAGGCATGCGAAGGTGTGGTTGGAGGGTGAGTAAGAACGGAGTCCTTTGTTGGACATTGAATTAGGACAGCTGCAGGTGAAGCCAGGCAGTCTTGTACAGCGCTGCCTCTCCCTGTGTACGTAGAACTACTCCAAACACAAAGGTCTTCATAGTGACTGCGTATGTGGTCCTCATAAATGCGTGCGCACATGCTTTCCAATGCATCCATAAACCTGTATACCACACACACATACACACACACACACACACACACACACACACACACACACGCACACACTCCCACATATACTCTCACAGATATGCTCTCTGTCTGTCTGTGTGTCTGCCTGTGTGTCTGTCTGTGTGTCTGTCTGTGTGTCTGTCTGTCTGTCTGTCTGTCTGTCTGTCTGTCTGTCTGTCTGTCTGTCTGTCTGTCTGTCTGTCTGTCTGTCTGTCTGTCTGTCTGTCTGTCTGTCTGTCTGTCTGTCTGTCTGCCTGTCTGTCTGTCTGTCTGTCTGTCTGTCTGTCTGTCTGTCTGTGTGTTTGTCTGCCTGCCTGTCTGTCCGCCTGTCTGCCTGTCTGTCTGTCTGTCTGTCTGTCTGCCTGTCTGTCTGTCTGTCTGCCTGTCTGTCTGCCTGCCTGTATGTCTGTCTCTCTGCCTGAATGTATGTCTGCCTGTCTGTCTGTCTGCCTGTCTGTCTGTCTGTCTGCATGTCTGTCTGTCTCTCCCCCCCCCTTTCTCTCCCTCTGTCTCTCCCCCCCCCCCCTCTCTCTTTCTCTCTCTCTTTTGCTTTCTCTCTCTTTCGCTCCCCCCTCTCTCTTTCCCTCTTTCTCTCTTTCTCTTTCTCTCTCTCTCGTTCGCTTTCTCTCTCTCTTTCGCTCCCCCCCCTCTCTCTCTCTCTGTCTCCCCCCCCCCCTCTCTCTCTCTCTCTCTCTCTCTCTCTCTCTCACACACACACACACACACACACACAAGCATGCGCACGCACGCACAGACAGATATACAGACAGACAGACATACAGAGAGACAGACAGACAGACAGACAGACAGACAGACAGAGAGACAGACAGACAGACAGACGGACAGACAGACAGACAGACAGACAGACAGACAGACAGGGGGACAGACGAACGGACGGACGGAGAGGCAGACTGGCAGGATGTCAGAGACAGAGGAAGCGTGAGAGGAGACCTAGAAGCAGAGGCGACAGTTACGCAAAGACGTTCAAGTCTGCACAGGGAAGGAGGCAGGACAAAGTCGTCGGATGGTGGTCCCGTCTGACCACGCAAAACCACCAAAGGACAACCTCCTCCGAGCACGGAAACAAAAGCAGAGCGTTCAATGCAAGGATGGTGAAATAGGGCGCACAAGCGGCAGAGCGATCGAGAAATGTCACGTAAGGCAAGGGACCTTATCACAGGGACAAATAGAGCTAAGACATGTAATTTACTCATACACACCATGGATAAGGCGCGCTTAAAATAACCATAACCGCAAACGAAGACAAGACACCAAATCGCGGGGGACAAATCGGAATTGGTTAAATAAACATAACTACAAAGAAAATAGCAGGGAAGAAAAATATATGCGCATAGCTTTAGACAACTATGCACTATACACCGTGTGTCACTACAATGGGTTGCAATCCTGTGTGCGTGAATGAATATGAATATACATGTTTATGATGCACCTTCCCCTCTCTGTGACTGTGTGAGTGTTTGTTCAATCGTCTATGACGTGCCCCAAAAACAGGGGAGACAATCGCCCTAAAAGAAGCTTCCTCAACCTTCCATCGTGCTGACTGTATATTAATGAAATGAGTGTATCGCGGTGCGAGAAGAAAGCCCTGACAAAGACGCTGCTAGAGCCCTGACAAAGACGCTGCTAGAGCCCTGACAAAGACGCTGCTAGAGCCCTGACAAAGACGCTGCTAGAGCCCTGACAAAGACGCTGCTAGAGCCCTGACAAAGACGCTGCTAGAGCCCTGACAAAGACGCTGCTAGAGCCCTGACAAAGACGCTGCTAGAGCCCTGACAAAGACGCTGCTAGAGCCCTGACAAAGACGCTGCTAGAGCCCTGACAAAGACGCTGCTAGAGCCCTGACAAAGACGCTGCTAGAGCCCTGACAAAGACGCTGCTAGAGCCCTGACAAAGACGCTGCTAGAGCCCTGACAGAGACGCTGCTAGAGCCCTGACAAAGACGCTGCTAGAGCCCTGACAAAGACGCTGCTAGAGCCCTGACAAAGACGCTGCTAGAGCCCTGACAAAGACGCTGCTAGAGCCCTGACAAAGACGCTGCTAGAGACCTGACAAAGACGCTGCTAGAGCCCTGACAAAGACGCTGCTAGAGCCCTGACAAAGACGCTGCTAGTGCCCTGACAAAGACCAACGTTCCAGGCTACGTGCATTTGCTTGGTGCACTTCTCGATCGCTACGTCACGGTTTCTACGTAAGTAGCCTACAAGGACGTTACATGAACTTTTGCACGAGAAAATGAAAAAGGGGGCCTGATAATATTTCCGCCCGAATCTAATCCCAATGTAATGACGATTAGCCCCACTCAGTACAATACAATCCTGTGGGTTAGAAGTAGAAATAGATTGGCCGAGTCTCTCTACGCGATTCTTAAGAGGCGAATAATTAAAAGGAAAGCATCATCATCATCATCATCGTCATCATCATCATCATCGTCATCATCATCATCATCATCATCATCATCATCATCATCATCATCATCATCATCATCATCATCATCATCATCATCATCACCACCTCCTCCTCCTAATCCTAATCATCCTAATTCTAATCCTCCCAATCCTAATCATCCTCTTAATCCTCCTTCTCCTCCTCCTTCTCCTCCTCCTCCTCCTCCTCCTCCTCCTCCTCCTCCTCCTCCTCCTCCTCTTCCTCCTCCTTTTCCTCTTCCTTCTTTTCCTTTTCCTCCTCCTCCTCCTCCTCCTCCTCCTCCTCCTCCTCCTCCTCCTCCTCCTCCTCCTCCTCCTCCTCCTCCTCCTCCTCCTCCTTCTTCTTCTTCTCCTCCTCCTCCTCCTCCTCCTCCTCCTCCTCCTCCTCCTCCTCCTCCTCCTCCTCCTC
>JAWQFJ010028241.1:37691-47691 GCA_034096865.1 Theodoxus fluviatilis | reverse complement strand
CGCGGAGCTTACAACGCCGCATCCATTAGCCGCAAAGCAACTGCTGGTCAAGCGCTGGTCAAACTGCTGGTCAAGCGCTGGTCAAACTTCAGGACAAGCGCTGCAACATCGTGATGATGGTGATCATTATGTTAGCTGGAGTTTGACGGCTTATTAGCCTCTGTAGGCTAGGTAAGACCATAGATGACAAGTTCACTAGAGCTATTCAGAGTAAGAGTAAACTTTTCGATTCTGGATTTCCCCAGTCATTCGCTTGTTGCTGATCGCGCAGGAAGACGGACTGGGTCTACACACTACACATCCCATAGGGGTTAACCCCAGAGAACTATCTTCCCCACACTCAGAGCGTCGAGTAATGGCTTGTTGATTGACGGTCTCTGCAGGCCAAGATCCTAAGTTAGCAAATCATCAAAGCATTTGAAAGCCGAGTGGTTAGCGCGCTGGACCTACAGTCGCTTGCGGCCAGTGGGTACGGCGTTCGAAGCTGCGCGGTTCCCAGAGTTGCATCCTTGAGCAAGATGCTTAACTCGCATTGTTTCTCCCCACCCAGGAGTAAAACCGGGTACCTGTGAGGGCAATATTGGCAAAAACGTTGTGCGATTAACCCTTGTATGCGGCCAAGCGCCAGCATCGGGTTGGAATACTCCCCAGGGAGCGGAGTTGGTGCTGGTACCTGACTGTGTGCGTCTTAAATGTCTGTCACTATGTTTGTGTGAGGTACCAGTGAGGATTGATGAAGATGCCCAGTGATCAGGGGGTAAAGTGTAAGCGGTTTGAGACCCTGACAAAGGGTGTAAGTCGCTATAAAAAACCACACCTTTTCATTTGAAAGCAATCTGTTGCATGGACGTGTGAGAACAGCTGTCGTCTCTTCCAGTCAAGAACGAGAGTTTAGTGGCTTCCCTCTAACGGATCTGCTGTTCTCAGGGTTCTCTACTTCCCCATCCCTCTCCCCCAAAACTCCCTCCCAAAATTTTTATTGTCTGCAACTCGAGGGAAAGCGTTAATCATAAAAGGTAATGTTGATACTTCCGTTTCTGTTGTACGGACTTGCATATGATACGATATGGTTGACAAAAATGATGTCAGAAAATTTTGAAACGTGACAGTACACATAATCATGACACATTTGCATAAAACCACATACTGAAGAGTAACAATACGGTCGTGACCTCTCGATGGCCCCTCATCAGTTGGAACCCCTGGCTGCCGCGTTCTGTGCTTTCGTACACTGCCCTCATGCGTAGTTCCTACGTCACATTCACAGCAACTCGTAGTGACGTCATTACTGCAACGTTCAGATCGACTCCGAAAAATGGTGGTGGTGGTGGTAGAAGTGGTGGTGCTGGTGGTGGTGCTGGTGGTGGTGGTGGTGGTGGTGGTGCTGGTGGTGGTGGTGGTGGTGGTGGTGGTGCTGGTGGTGGTGGGTGGTGGTGGCCGTCGTCGTCGCCGTCGTCGTGGCGGCGGTGGTGGTGGTGGTGGTGGCGGCGGTGGTGGTGGTGGTGGCGGCGGTGGTGGTGGTGGTGGTGGTGGTGGGTGGTGGTATTATTTTGTAAGAGTGACAGTTTTTATTTGCATTGGTTGCACTTTCAAGAGCCCGAAAACGGCATGAGAGATGAAATGAAGACACGACTGTAGCTGCAAGCCCACTAAATCAATATTTTGTGTCCTGGAATAGATAAACCTCAAGCAATTACTTGAGCTAGATCACGACAAGAAAATAAACGAAGGACAGTTATGTAGGTTGCGACATCAGTCCAGCTATTCTTTGGTCTCGTTTGGTATTGTATGCAGAGGTTACATTTGCATACATGTACATAATTTAGCGACCAGTTTGTTGTTGCCCGCGGTCAACCAAGTTGGTTCGAAAGCACGTTTGGATATGAATGATCTGGCCCTGGGCCATGAGAAGGAAGGAAAATATCTCATGAGAAGACTTATTTCTAAAGTAAATATATTACTGGCTATGCATGGGCGATGAGTTGCGTTGTAGTTGTGACTGTAGAGGTATGTAGTAACTAACTAGGGGGAATCCCGGGAATCATATCTGAGTGTGCATGAGCAAGCATCTTTGGCTGTCATCTGCTTGTTGGCAGATAACTCATTGTGCGCGCATGCAAGTCCACGTGCAACTCATCTGCAATTTCATGGAAATGAAATATAAATATATTGTATATTTATCCATTATCGAACGAATGAAGAGGATTCGTGCGGTTTATATTCTGTCCCGTCTCATTCGTTGCAGTTGCCGATCAAACACGCACGTGAACTCTGTCATCTTATACGTGTTGACATAAATTTACGTTCTCGCTCCAGCCTCAGCTCGCACTTTTCTAACCAAACTAGCGAAACCCTGGCGTACGTCGACATACATTTCCTCGTTTACAATTTTTTTTTTAAATCTGAACAGTGTTTTCAAAACAAAAATGCAATTTAAATGTATTGTTTTCATGGCATCTGAGAACACTAGCTTTGTACACAATGTCAACAAATGCTTCGGCGTGTATGTGCGTCGACCCGCATTTCCATTTTTTAAATGTAGAAGCTGTCACGACCTATTGATGGAATCGACATACAGCTTTAATAAACTAATGCTGTTCATAGTTAATATTTTCATTGGGTGGCTTTCTAGTATCCCAAAATACGGCGTTTTCTGTGCAAACCGTAGACAGCAATGGCGGCTTAATTTAACTCACTGTTACTACGGCTGTACTCATGGGTCGTGGCTGCAGTAGAAGTAGGATTGTTTCACTACATGGTTACTTTGGAAGGAACCATCACTTTCGACTCATGCATCCCTTAGCAGTGATTTTACTTCAAAAATTGACACTTACTCATAAAGTAAGGCGTTACTTCCTTCTCATGCATACGGCCCCTGGCTATGATGAAAATGACTTCAACAAATACATGTATGTATGAAAATATCACTTGAAGCAGAGTTGTGTAGTCCTGCGCGTGAATGCGGTTGCGGTCGTCAGAATGTAGATAGATTTGACTTCCCTTTTTCAACGGTCCGAATTAGAATATGAAAAACCAAAACCAAAATACACACACACACACACACACACACACACACACACACACACACACACACGCACACACACACACACACATACATAGCATTGCAAGCACACTGAACCGAAGTTGTGATGTTCATTATTTTCACTTAGATGGAAAATGAAACGATTTTTGCAGGCACAATCGACTCGAGATCACCCCTGAGCTGGGATCAGTCTTGTCTGTCCTCGAAAACAGGAGGAGATCAGATAACAAGCTTTGTTTATCACCATCTGCTATGCAGCAACAATTCAAAAACAGAACAAAGACGCCATCTGTGACACATGAATAATATCGGAAGGTTTGTAAACCCCAATGACCGCTGCATCGTGTGAAAATGAAACATTTGTTAGATGAGCGTTGTGTCTGTCTACATTTTCTAACGTCCGCAACAAGAACATTCGGCTTCTTTTACCCATCGTGACCTGCGGGAATGACGGTACCGACCTTATTTTCATACTCTCTGCACTGAAAACAGCATGGACACACACACACACACACACGCACGCAAACAAACGCACGCCCACACGCAAACAAACGCACGCACGCACGCACGCACACACACACACACACACACACACACACACACTCACACACACACACACACACAAACCACGTGGTTTACTTGTATTTAGAGGAATTTTCCGTTTTGTGCTGCCTGTCTACAATTTTTAATAACTGCAACGCGTGTGAATGCATTGCGGTCGTCAGAATGTAGACAGACATGACTTCCCCTTTTCGACAGGCCGAATTAGAATATTAAAAACAGAAATAAAAACATAAACAAATGTTTGCAATCACGCTGAACTGAAGTTGTGATGTTTAATAACATTTAGTTTAAGATAGATGGAAAATGAAATGATTTTTGCTGGCAATTTTGAGAATGGTTGCCTACATTACAATGCAGTGAGACAGCCGTTTGCGGCTGTTAGAATAGAGACAGACGACTGTATCGGTCGTGTAAATCGGGACAGTATTTTAAGTGTGAGCACTTACATAGTGTGTATCTGCACGGTTCCTGAGTTCCAGGCACTTAAATGTGTGACTCTGTTTCAATGATTATTATGCAAAACGTAACATTGGCTGTGCTTCTACTGAGTTTTGTTTTGGGGAGTAGTCGACAAAATAAAGCACAACATATGTAGTGCTATATAGACGTTTAGTAGTGACTTATACGTTTGTCCTGAACATTGTGTGCATCGTGTGTAAGCCATACAGAGTTCCTATGTGCTTTTTTATACAGAGTTAGTAAAAAGAAAGTGTTGTTGTGTACATTTCGTCAAATGAGCACACATTATTTCATTACAAAAATGGAAGAGTGCTCAATATCTGCACTAGAAAGAGTTGTTCGTGTCTTCCATGCTTTATCAAAGTCTCATTCAACACAAAATTGCTAAGTTTTTACAAATAATCAACAGGGAAGGTTTTACTGCAGACCATCATCAACAGAGTTGTCACTCAGCGTCACCTGCTGGAGTTTAGAGGACATGGTTATCTTTTCTGTTATATGAAATAAATAATGAAATACATTTCTAGTTTTATATTGCACTGTGCAAGACAGCAATGCTTATAGGACATTCTCATTAACGTACCCTCCAGGAGTTATCCTCGGCGCTCTCTATCGAAAAACAACGCGTTAGGTAGAACCACCTAGTTCCGGTTGCAGTCTCGAAGCGTCTGCACTGAATACTAGATCGCTCAAAGTACGTGTATGTGAGGGTGGAAAACAGTACTGTGTCATGTAAAGCTCGAATGAGTAGCAGCAGATAACTGTTTAGTTCTGGCTTGAATTGACAATTTCGTTTCCCTGGTCTGGCGAGGACCGCAAATTCACTATCATTAAGTCGATGAGTGATCAACTTGTACCGCACTCGGCGTAATGTAGGCCTATAACTTATAAGATAGGGTCGATGATGGCAAGGAAATGGCATTAAAACACACAAAAAGTTTTATTACAACTAAAATCACCGATTATATTAATAACTGACCATTTTTACACTTACAGCTAGGACTCAAACCTTACAACGCAAACAAAACACACCTGCCGGGAGTGTCCCGGTCTAGCATCAAAACTCAATGCACGAGTGATCGTTTCGCTATCTGATCCGACATGGTATTCCAGCAAACAAGCAAATACTGCAACTTCATGAAGTTATTGAAAACTCAAAGTGTGATGTCAGACATCGATTGACCCAGTTCGACTGCAGCTGCCAGTTGCATTCTCAAACATTTCGTAAGCACTGAATACTAGATCGCTCAAAGTATGTGGGGATGGAAAACAGTACTGTATCATTTGCCATAACCATCATGGCAAAATTATTGATAGAAAAGTTGTCAAGCTACATGGCATTCCAGCAAACAAGCAACTACTGCAACTTCAGGAAGTTATTGAAATCTCAAAGTGTGATGTCAGACATCGATTGACCCAGTTCGACTGCAGTTGCCGAATCAAACGTAAGCGCTGCTCCCAAGCTCGTTTAAGTTGCTTGTGATCGTTTCGCTATCTGATCCGACAATAATTACTAAACATTGATATCAAAAGCACTATTCAAAATTTTTGGCGGGTGGTCTACCCCGCACAACTAAAATCTACGGTTAATATCTCCACAAGCCGAACTACGTGAAGTTATTATTACACCGAGTGCAGTACAAGTTGATCAGTCATCGACTCGATGATAGTGAATTTTCGGTCCTCGCCAGACCATGGAAACGAAATTGTCAATTCAAGTCAGAACTAAACAGTTATCTGCTGCTACTCATTCGAGCTTTACATGAAACATTATATCACACTAGCTCGATCGTCTGCTGGCGTAGTGACTACGGTTCGATTGCGTTCGTCTGCTAGCCAGCTAGGTACGTACGGTGAGGTTTGTTTACTTATCTTCTGTGGGTTTTGTACAGAAACTATACCTTAAAACAGTCTAATATGACTATTTTCGATTAGTTTTTAATCTAATTAATCTTTTTGCATGCTTTAATGTCATCCTTTTGCCACGATCTAGCGATCATCCCATCAGCTTCTATTTTTACCAGTCTACAGGAACTAGTGGAAGTAAAGGGACGAAACTCGGACTTAATTTCCGTTTCAGAAGTGAGAATGTCCTATACATCAAGAAGGCAATGAATGTAATAATGTGTTCATAGTACACACTTCGCATAATGGTTTTCTTGTAATATAAAAACAAACAAACGGAAACCTGATGTGAAAAGTGCGTTCAATAATTTAGATTTCAAAAAAAATTTGCTTAGGTATAATGTATGTATGTGCAGGCTTTAGCACAACTTGCTATTCTCTATCTGGCCAGTTTTGACTGCACAACGGTGTTGCTTTGGTCAGGTCCTTTGCCATTGACCGGAGGGGTCACACATTTCACCCAACTTTGTTTAAAATGCCACTGGTTTTTATATAGTTTTTTGTGTTTTATGTTAAAGAAATGTGGAAATTGTTTCTAATATAAAGAATATTTGAAAGAAATATGTTGTGTTTTAGATTCAGGAGTTTTGTGCTTGAAAAGGGATGTCTGAAATTCGAGACTGAAACCTGCCAACTCAGCCCGTTCAGTGGAGATGACCTGTGCGTGTGCAGGACACGTGTCCTTGGCGGTCGATCCTACACTGATCACGTGAGCGCTTCGTGTTTAAGTCAACGGAGTATCGCTTTCGAGTTTGCAAAGGCATCTCGGTCACATTGATACTCGACTGTTACCATACAGATGTTTCAACGGCTTCGAAGGATCCGCACTTCATTTGAATGTCAGGTGTGAAGAGTGGCGTGGAACTTCGTCAATGATATCTGCGTCTTCATCCCCAAAGCCCCTTCCAACAAACAACGTCTCCTCCCGCCCGAGTTCTGGACAATTTTTTTATGTGTCAGTCCACTGCAGAATCATCTGGCCCTCGGATCGTCCTTGTGGGCTGTGAAGACGGTGGCAACAGATTATACTGACAAGCAGAGCGAGGCTGTGACAAAGCGGGCAGTGAAGGAAAAGAGGTCATACAGCCCAGTGTCATTTTCCACGTCAGGACCCTGAGATAATACGGTCGCACGTGTCATGTGACCTTGACGAAGGCCAAGTACGCCTGATGATAAAACGGAGTAAAGTCCGACCCGTGCCCACTATTACATGGCTCAGTAGAGTATGGCAGTGTGAATCGTACCATCTGCTTGCAGATACGTGGCTTGGATAGCGTTTCTCCTTTCATCCACTGCCGCGAGTCTTTTAATTAATGCATTCTGCGAGGATAATGTAGGCCGCATTATTGTGAGTCTAGTCTGATGCGCCCAAAAGATGCTAAGTTTATCACACAGATCATCTCGCGATGTCCCGGTATAAACAACGCCACGCTGGCACTGCAAACAGCCGATTGTGTGAACCTTGCCTACGTGCTGCTGCAATACTTGGCAGGTGACTAGCTATGCAGGCTGACGCCACTTTACGCGCTCAGAGGGTCGTAGCATTGCACTTTCCTCCCTTCGGTGATGTTAGTAGGGCAGTGGCTACAACTCACGCTCTCCAACAGGAAACTTGTGTTGTGCGTAGTACATAGCAAGGTAAAGTTTGCATTGTGTACATTAGTGAGCAGGTATGCAGGCAGGCAGCTAAGTTGGCAAGTATGCAGTTGGGTGGACAGATAACAGGGAGACGGGTAAATAAATAAGCAGGCAGGTAGGTAGGTAGGTAGGTAGGTAGGTAGGTTGGTAGTTAGGTAAGTAGGTAGGAAGAGAGTAAGGGAAGGAGGGAAGTAAGGAGGCAGGTAAGAAGGAAAACATTTGGGTAGGTGGATAGATAACATGATTACATGCCGGCAGGGAGTTAGACAGCTAGGTTAGTAGAGACAGAAAGGTAGGTAGGTAGGTAGGTAGGTAGATAGGCAGACAGGTAGGTAGACGAGTCGGTGGGAAAGCTGGTAGGAAGGGAGGAAGCATTTTCCCTACTGCATACATGTATCACACATTCAGGTCAGATTCTAAGACGATCTTTGTCAGGGTTGTAGCTCACTAATTGGTGGGGGCCTCCTGCAAATCCAACCCGATTCTCCACTGACTGATCCAGTCGATGACAGCACTGCGCTATGGATGTCAGGAGAGTCAACCGCCAGGATTCGCAAGTTACCGCTACTGCAAGAAAAGCCTGGAAAAAACAGCAGAAGCCGACGGCCGGCTGCTCTGGCGTGGATGGAGAACTGTGTGTCTCCGAACAAGGTCAAACACGCGTGGACTGTTGCGCAAAGGATGCGCTCAAATAACATGGGACGCGCGGATGCTTGCGTCGTGTCTCGATTAAACTGGAATTCGGACTTCGCTTGATACAAACAGACCTACCTACCTACCTACCTACATGTGCGCGAAATCCTACCGCACCCTCGACATGAATAAAGACGGGTACACGGTGATGGCATGTATTTGAATAGATGCAAACAAAAGTGCGTAGGTACGTCGAAAGATATCGCTCGCTCTGTGCACTGCAACGATCATCTTTGGGAGCCGTGCACAGCGGAGATCGGTCACCGCTGCAGTCGATGGAACAAGGGGTGACCTTGACACAGGACACCTGACACCGGGACGGGAAAGCTGAACTGCGCACCCGGTGGGTTAGAGTGCGAGTTGAAGGACAGGAAGTTCGCCAGTTCGAGTCCCGCTCTGGCCAGACTCTGCGACTATTGCGTCACTATAAACACTTACCGTGAGGTTTTGGGCATGTATCTTTGCAATAAACTTATCCAAGAGGGCTGTAAATGTGTGTGTGTGTGTGTGTGTGTGTGTGTGTGTGTGTGTGTGTGTGTTTGACTGTCTACGTGCTTCTCCGTCTCTCTGTCTGTCCATCATTCCTTCGCTCTCTCTCTCTCTCTCTCTCTCTCTCTCTCTCTCTCTCTCTCTCTCTCTCTCTCTCTCTCAACTACCGCATACCCAGCAAGACACACAGGCAATCACAATGAGAAACATCCGCAGTAACAAACACACAAAGAAGCAAACACAAGAAATGTGCACCCAATAGTTTCTGTATGTCCGTGTGTCTGTCCGTCTCTCTCTCTCTCTCTCTCTCTCTCTCTCTCTCTCTGTTTCTCTCTCTCTCTCTCAGGTCCAAGGCAGGATCAAAGGCGACATAAGTCACGCGCGCTTTGTGTAACAGCTGCAAAACAAAGCTGCAGTTTTGGGTTGCCGGGACGGAGGAAATGGGGGAGGGTTGCGCGGCAAAGGACCCCCTGCAAAGCCAATGCATTTCGAGCCATCTGGGACAGCCTAGCGTGGTCCTGTCTACCACTGCAGGCGCCACCGCCAGTTTGCAGGGGAAATCGACGCTTGCGTCCATGCAATGAGGTCACAGCGTGTTGGCTTGAGTCACCGACATGTCAGCTAGGAAAATGTTTGGAGGAGCAGAATCGGTACTGCTCTCTTTCTGTCTGTTTGTTTGAGGGATCTGATATTGCCCGATGCGTCCCCATAGTCCCTCTGGCTGCTTGGGCCGCCCCTGAAAGGGCTGTAGGATTTGGCGCCCACAGCCCAGCAGCCAGGCAGGGACTCTAGCTGATGACTGGCGTGTGGAGCGGCCGCGGTCACGTGCTATGCGTGTGTGCTGGTGCGCATGGAAAGTGTGTTGACATGCAGTGATAAAACCTCACGTGTCTATCCATCGTCACGAATAATTTATGTAGATCGAGCATTGGCAAACAAATAAATACATGCTCATGTGAATACAATTTGATCAAGGTAAAAGTGAGTTTTTATACAGCGATTTTACATTCCCATGGCTCAAAACTCAAGATCATAGGATAACTTTCAGTATGCATTTCTAGCGCCTGACGACAGACAGAACTGACAGACAGAAAGCACAAAATCGGTGATTTGCGTCATCTCTTCTCCTGGTCAACTTTTTCAACTCGACTCGAGCTAGTTGTCTCAGTTAGTGTATATCACATGGTAGTTTGCCTATACTTCCCCGTA
>JAWQFJ010028241.1:35000-37681 GCA_034096865.1 Theodoxus fluviatilis | reverse complement strand
AGTTTGCCTATACTTCCTAATACAGGTACAGTAGTTTGCCTATACTTCCCCATACAGGTAGAGTAGTTTGCCTATACTTCCCCGTACAGGTACAGTAGTTTGCCTATACTTCCCCGTACAGGTACAGTAGTTTGCCTATACTTCCCCGTACAGGTAGAGTAGTTTGCCTATACTTCCCCGTACAGGTACAGTAGTTTGCCTATACTTCCCCGTACAGGTAGAGTAGTTTGACTATACTTCCCCGTACAGGTAGAGTAGTTTGCATATACTTCCCCGTACAGGTAGAGTAGTTTGCATATACTTCCCCGTACAGGTAGAGTAGTTTTCCTATACTTCCCCGTACAGGTAGAGTAGTTTGCCTATACTTCCCCATACAGGTACAGTAGTTTGCCTATACTTCCCCATACAGGTACAGTAGTTTGCCTATACTTCCCCGTACAGGTAGAGTAGTTTGCCTATACTTCCCCGTACAGGTACAGTAGTTTGCCTATACTTCCCCATACAGGTACAGTAGTTTGCCTATACTTCCCCGTACAGGTAGAGTAGTTTGCCTATACTTCCCCGTACAGGTACAGTAGTTTGCCTATACTTCCCCATACAGGTACAGTAGTTTGCCTATACTTCCCCGTACAGGTAGAGTAGTTTGCCTATACTTCCCCATACAGGTACAGTAGTTTGCCTATACTTCCCCGTACAGGTACAGTAGTTTGCCTATACTTCCCCATACAGGTAGAGTAGTTCGCCTATACTTCCCCATACAGGTAGAGTAGTTTGCCTATACTTCCCCGTACAGGTAGAGTAGTTTGCCTATACTTCCCCGTACAGGTAGAGTAGTTTGCCTATACTTCCCCGTACAGATACAGTAGTTTGCCTATACTTCCCCGTACAGGTACAGTAGTTTGCCTATACTTCCCCGTACAGATACAGTAGTTTGCCTATACTTCCCCGTACAGGTAGAGTAGTTTGCCTATACTTCCCCGTACAGATACAGTAGTTTGCCTATACTTCCCCGTACAGGTAGAGCAGTTTGCCTATACTTCCCCGTACAGATACAGTAGTTTGCCTATACTTCCCCGTACAGATACAGTAGTTTGCCTATACTTCCCCGTACAGGTACAGTAGTTTGCCTATACTTCCCCGTACAGATACAGTAGTTTGCCTATACTTCCCCGTACAGGTAGAGTAGTTTGCCTATACTTCCCCGTACAGATACAGTAGTTTGCCTATACTTCCCCGTACAGGTAGAGCAGTTTGCCTATACTTCCCCGTACAGGTACAGTAGTTTGCCTATACTTCCCCGTACAGGTAGAGTAGTTTGCCTATACTTCCCCGTACAGGTACAGTTGTTTGCCTATACTTCCCCGTACAGGTAGAGCAGTTTGCCTATACTTCCCCGTACAAGTACAGTAGTTTGCCTATACTTCCCCGTACAAGTACAGTAGTTTGCCTATACTTCCCCGTACAGGTAGAGTAGTTTGCCTATACTTCCCCATACAGATACAGTAGTTTGCCTATACTTCCCCGTACAGGTAGAGCAGTTTGCCTATACTTCCCCGTACAGGTACAGTAGTTTGCCTGTACTTCCCCATACAGGTAGAGTAGTTTGCCTGTACTTCCCCATACAGGTACAGTAGTTTGCCTATACTTCCCCGTACAGGTAGAGTAGTTTGCCTATACTTCCCCGTACAGGTAGAGTAGTTTGCCTATACTTCCCCGTACAGGTAGAGTAGTTTGCCTATACTTCCCCGTACAGGTAGAGTAGTTTGCCTATACTTCCCCGTACAGATACAGTAGTTTGCCTATACTTCCTCGTACAGGTACAGTAGTTTGCCTATACTTGCCCGTACAGGTAGAGTAGTTTGCCTATACTTCCCCGTACAGGTACAGTAGTTTGCCTATACTTCCCCATACAGGTACAGTAGTTTGCCTATACTTCCCCATACAGGTACAGTAGTTTGCCTATACTTCCCCATACAGATACAGTAGTTTGCCTATACTTCCCCGTACAGGTAGAGTAGTTTGCCTATACTTCCCCGTACAGATACAGTAGTTTGCCTATACTTCCCCGTACAGGTAGAGCAGTTTGCCTATACTTCCCCGTATGGGTACAGTAGTTTGCCTATACTTCCCCGTACAGGTACAGTAGTTTGCCTATACTTCCCCGTACAGGTAGAGTAGTTTGCCTATACTTTCCCGTACAGGTACAGTAGTTTGCCTATACTTCCCCGTACAGGTACAGTAGTTTGCCTATACTTCCCCGTACAGGTACAGTAGTTTGCCTATACTTCCCCGTACAGGTACAGTAGTTTGCCTATACTTCCCCGTACAGGTAGAGTAGTTTGCCTATACTTCCCCGTACAGGTAGAGTAGTTTGCCTATACTTCCCCGTACAGGTAGAGTAGTTTGCCTATACTTCCCCGTACAGGTAGAGTAGTTTGCCTATACTTCCCCGTACAGGTAGAGTAGTTTGCCTATACTTCCCCGTACAGGTATAGTAGTTTGCCTATACTTCCCCGTACAGGTAGAGTAGTTTGCTTATACTTCCCCGTACAGGTAGAGCAGTTTGCCTATACTTCCCCGTACAGGTAGAGTAGTTTGCCTATACTTCCCCGTACAGGTAGAGTAGTTTGCCTATACTTCCCCGTACAGGTACAGTAGTTTGCCTATACTTCCCCGTACAG
>JAWQFJ010028241.1:22500-25000 GCA_034096865.1 Theodoxus fluviatilis | reverse complement strand
CGCCCTATATCTACATAACACATTAAGTTGGGAGTTCGAGATGACACATTTAGGAATGACTTGATTACAAGTAGATGTACAGTTTCAATACTTTCGCAATCACTAACTCCCCACATCTCTGCTCCGTATAACAAAATCGGCTGAATCTGGGCGCAACAAATTTTAAAAAATACATTTGGAGGTACATAAGCAGTTATTCTTAGGGTTTTGTTCACGACGGCAAGAGCAGAACTAGCCCTGCATGCAAGATCAGATTGAGCAGTGCGAGAGCAAAGTTTTGGGGTAAATTTAATACCGAGATATTTGTACTCATTTGTTATTTCAAGGTCATCTTTACCGAGATGCCATTTCTCGTGCGAAGCTATGTACCCATCTGATTGAAATACAACAATTTTTTTTGCCGTATTTACTGTAAGGCTTTGTCTGTCTATCTGCAGCACCCTGTAAGGTGTTCAGTGGTTTTGCAGCCCAACTTCCGAATCTGAGAAAACAACGACATCGTCTGCAAAGAGGAGGACGCCAAGAAATGTCATATTGAGCATATGCTGGACACCTTGTCTACCATTTGCATTAATTTCGTCAGCTAGGGAGTTCATCATAATATTAAAGAGGAGAGAACTGATTTTACGGCCTTTTTTCAATCCCACTAAACTGTCAAAAAAGCGGAGTCTGCCCCTCTGCCCCGCGGACACAATATTGTATCGATTCATACATGGCTGAGAGAGAGAGAGAGAGAGAGAGAGAGAGAGAGAGAGAGAGAGAGAGAGAGAGAGAGAGAGAGAGAGAGAGAGAACTTTGAACTGTGAACTTTGAAGTTTTATTGTCAAGACCATCGGTCCATAGACAAAGGGGGTAACATAATCAAACATAGAACAATAATTGAAAATCGTACAACCTTCATAATAACAAAAGTGCAGATAATTTTACTGGACATCGAGCTGTGCGAGTTTGTCCTGATCAGATGGCGATGAAGTATCCACACACCACTAGACGGCATAAATTAGCTAATACAACCCATCCAAGTAAAACAAACGACTGGGGGGAAAAGAAAAAGAAAGGAAAAAAAAAGTTTCTAAAGACCTTTACTCCACCGCAACATTGTCCATGTCTGTGGGAAACACAAATGCAGTACGAACGAACGAATGGTTTATTTTTGTTAGGCCACCCGCCTATCACAACACAATTACACATAATATGCCTCTTCGGCCATAGCAATACAAACAGCTTCTTTTCTTCTCTTGAATGCATAATACAAAAACGTTGCAACCGCTCGTACTGCCTTAGGCTCCTCCAGCGACAGGAGTACCTTAACATCAAAGTCATGTGTATTCGTCATCAACCTGCGTATATACATTCGTCTGAGATCTTCATAGGCAGGTCATTCAAGTAACAAATGCTGTTCATTTTCGTCTGTTTCATAGCAAGCTGGACATAAGTAAGCATTATCAGCTCGCTCCGTAGCAAATCTGTATTTATCGCTGAATCTCATCCTAAAAAGAACATAAACATCTCGAAAAACTTTTTATTCTAATATATACAAATATTTTTCTCTATTCAATTCTGTCTTAAAGGATCTGTACAGTTCATATCTACCGCTCGCTGATATTGAAACTGTCCATACATTCATGTATTCAGTGATAAGGCGCTTTCTGAACTCGAGCAAGAACTCTGTCTCATTTCGCACATTCTCATTACGCCATACATCAGCAAAATCATATCTATGCAATACTTCTTTTATTTTGTCAACCCAGTTTCCATTATTTCCCGAGATGAGCATCACAAATGCAGTAGCAAGATGATGAAACGTCTTTCACAGCCGCCCAGGTATCCACTCTGATGAGACAACCTCCGCCCCCCCCCCCCCCCCCCAACACACACACACACACACACACACACACACACACACACACACACACACTGTACATCCATGTGGCGGTGGAACCTCCATGCGAAAATAGCACAAAACCTGTGGCAACCAATGCAAGTCGAACAAACAACTGAAAAGGCACTGAGAGATTTTCACTCCAGAACGTTCAGCACTCGTAAATGACAATAATAGATCCAAAAGGCGTGTATCAGGTATACTTAGGTATCTACGCTCTGGTGCGAATAAATATGGCATAGACAACGGTCAGCAGAACAGACTTATAATCATAGCATGGCTGAAATGCTGGCATACTTTAGACAGGTTACAATGAAAGGAAAACAGTGGACTACAACAATGCATGGACTGAGAGAGAGAGAGAAAGAGAGAGAGAGAGAGAGAGAGAGAGAGAGAGAGAGAGAGAGAGAGAGAGAGAGAGAGAGAGAGAGAGAAAGCAAGGCGGGGGGGGGGGGGGAGAGAGAAGGAGGGAGGGGGGGGGGGAGAAGGGGGGGGGAGAAGGGGGGGGAATAGAGGAGAGAAGGTTAAAACCTTAAAATGATTATTTATATACTTTATAGTTGGGTGCTTCTGAATGGGAAATTGGATTTTGTTGAAGGAGATGGAAGGTTAAGGAAG
>JAWQFJ010028241.1:15000-17500 GCA_034096865.1 Theodoxus fluviatilis | reverse complement strand
GTTTGAAAAGTTTGGTTCGAGTCCGCGAAGAGATTCCCGTGGTGACGTAGCTAGTGTGCCTGTTGTCCGAGTCGTGCCAACCATTATAAAACTTTCCCCTGTGCTTGTTCACCCCTCTGTGCATGTATTTCTTCACGATACACGCAATAGGGATTCGGGGGAAAAACGCATATTGTGCGATGTACTGTCCTGCAGTAGTATTTATGCCGTCATCATAAACATGTGCTGTGCATGTAGTGATATATGATTATCGTTCCCTTGGCCCCTTTTCTCATAAATATGCATATTCTCCGTTGTTTGTTGAATGCAATAGAACTTTTTTTTAAATTATTTTACGAATGAACCGTAGGAAGAAGTGCATATGCTGTAATGACATTTTCTTTCCATTGAGGAATTGATAGAAAAAAGTTTCACCATTATTTCGACCTGATATTTGTCGCTTGGTTGTGTGGTGCTAGAGCGTGTGGTGAGACACAGCTGCCGAATCAATGTCTACACGATGAGAAACTGTAAGTGGCGATTTGACTGAGGGGGATCATGCTTGCTCCATGCAATGCCTTGCATCGTGCTTAAACTTGTGTGAACAAATCGTACATGCGGTGCTCACGTTGGGAGGGCGGTGGTGGGTGGGGTGGGAGGGGGGTGGAAGTGAAGGGGGGGTGGGGTGGGGGTGGGGGGGGGGGGGGGGGGCGTTTGTGGGGTTAAAGGAAGAGATGTCTGGAGCGAGGTGACAAGCGATGTAGACGAAATTAGGTTGAGGACGAATGATGAAATTGTTCTGGTTAGGAAACTCTTCCTCTTTTCAACTAAATATCGCGAGAAATTCAGCAGAACAACAAAATGGCGGCGAGTAACTTGTTCCTGTCGAATGGTGTGTGCGTATGTTTGTTCAAACTGCTCGGATGCATGTGAATGCTCATTGCTTGCAATCGTCGCTTGTCCTAGTGTTGAATAGTTTTCGCTCCGTCTGCCACCCTGAACAATAATGTCATGCAGTGTGCCCAACTTTGCTCAATCTCTGGAGAGAGAATGCTTTGACTCCTCCCACGCAATGACTACAGCGCGCGACAGAATTTGCTATGAGCGATGATTTGAATGATCAAATCTAAGAACTCAATTGTTCAATTTGAGCAACCCGACAGCATTCCAGTTGTTAAATCAATCTTTCTTATTTTTTATATTCAAACGATAAATCTTTGTACGAAACGTTTTTTTTCTCTCAGTGTGCGCGCCGGTGAGTTTATTTTTGTCTCCAGCTCTTTACCCGCGTAATTCCCGCTTATGGGTTTTTACCTTGTGCTGACTGAAACGCCTTGTGGCTTTGTACAATCCCGACGTTCATGAGATATAAGAGCGTCAGATGCACACATCGGACCCGCGGAAGAAAACGTATACATAGAGGAAAGGATTGGAGGATGGATGCAGACAGACAGGTAGGGAGGCAGGAACACACACACACACACACACACACACACACACACTCACACACACACACTCACACAAACACACACACACACCCGCGCGCGCGCACACACACACAAATACATCAACACACACACACACACACATATGCATACACACATATATTTACACGCACACACATACACGCATTCTATATTTGATCAATACATGTAAGTGTGTACATCTATGATACATAAGAAACATTGTCGTATCTTACAAGTGTGCAAACATGACATTTTGGTCTGAGGAAGCACACCACAAAATGCAAACAACAGTTCGCTTGGAAAAGTAAACAGGGCAATTTTTTCCCCGCTCATTCCTGAAAAAGTGAGAAATTCCTTATAGCACCTGATACTATTTTCACTCATAATTGTCTCTGGTCTTCGGACATGATGCCAGCATGTTTATGAATTGACTGTCAATCCTGAGTATAGTATAGTAGAAGGCACTAGTGTCCTGTTTTTCAACAGCTCATCGCGTGCAACTTGTGTCATTTCTTCTTTTTTTCCATCACCATTCGAATTTTCATGTGAATATTTTAACCCTTTCCCCCCCGAAACAAAACAGTCTCCAGCCCCTTTTTTTCTCTCTCAATGCTTACTTCATCTCAGTCTAGACGTGGGTACGTCTGCCCTGTTGACCCACTAAAATGTCACCATGACCCAGACTGCTCAGAACACCCCCTCACACCCCCACTTTACCCCACTCCACCCTCCCGACCCCCCCCCCCCCCCCCCCCCCCAGCCACTTGTCCTTATGTCACCCCCTCGCACTGATGCAACCTTATGGACGAAACCCCCCAACCCCCTTCCCTCTTCCCCCTTGCCTTCATATAACCTCTTCGTCAACTGGTGTCACCCATCCTGTCCTCTCTGAGAAACTCAAATGAACTGGCTTTGTGGAGTAGATGCACGATGCTGTACTGTAGCTTAGCGTGGATACATCACAACAGCGGTTAGCTTGATCAGGAAATGTCCGCAAGTCTACGTCTTGGCGTCTAGGCCTGTCTCAGGGCGTCTTACTTGCCCCGCTTCCTTCG
>JAWQFJ010028241.1:0-10000 GCA_034096865.1 Theodoxus fluviatilis | reverse complement strand
GGGTGTACAGGTGGATGGGTGCATGGATGTAAAGGTGGATGGGTGCATGTGTGTACAGGTGGATGGGTGCATGGGTGTAAAGGTGGATGGGTGCATGTGTGTACAGGTGGATGGGTGCATGGGTGTACAGAGTGGATGGGTGCATGGATGTACAGGTGGATGGGTGCATGGGTGTACAGGTGGATGGGTGCATGTGTGTACAGGTGGATGGGTGCTTGTGTGTACAGGTGGATGGGTGCATGGATGTACAGGTGGATGGGTGCATGTGTGTAAAGGTGGATGGGTGCATGTGTGTAAAGGTGGATGGGTGCATGTGTGTACAGGTGGATGGGTGCATGGGTGTACAGAGTGGATGGGTGCATGGATGTACAGGTGGATGGGTGCATGGGTGTACAGGTGGATGGGTGCATGGATGTACAGGTGGATGGGTGCATGTGTGTACAGGTGGATGGGTGCATGGATGTAAAGGTGGATGGGTGCATGGGTGTACAGGTGGATGGGTGCATGGGTGTACAGGTGGATGGGTGCATGGGTGTACAGAGTGGATGGGTGCATGGATGTACAGGTGGATGGGTGCATGGGTGTACAGGTGGATGGGTGCATGGATGTAAAGGTGGATGGGTGCTTGTGTGTACAGGTGGATGGGTGCATGTGTGTACAGGTGGATGGGTGCATGGATGTACAGGTGGATGGGTGCATGCGTGTAAAGGTGGATGGGTGCATGCGTGTACAGGTGGATGGGTGCATGGATGTACAGGTGGATGGGTGCATGTGTGTACAGATGGATGGGTGCATGTGTGTAAAGGTGGATGGGTGCATGTGTGTACAGGTGGATGGGTGCATGGGTGTACAGGTGGATGGGTGCATGGATGTACAGGTGGATGGGTGCATGGATGTAAAGGTGGTTGGGTGCATGGATGTACAGGTGGATGGGTGTACAGGTGGATGGGTGCATGGATGTACAGGTGGATGGGTGTACAGGTGGATGGGTGCATGGATGTACAGGTGGATGGATGTACAGGTGGATGGGTGCATGGATGTACAGGTGGATGGGTGCATGGATGTACAGGTGGATGGGTGTACAGGTGGATGGGTGCATGGATGTACAGGTGGATGGGTGTACAGGTGGATGGGTGCATGGATGTACAGGTGGATGGATGTACAGGTGGATGGGTGCATGGATGTACAGGTGGATGGGTGCATGGATGTACAGGTGGATGGGTGCATGGATGTACAGGTGGATGGGTGTACAGGTGGATGGGTGCATGGATGTACAGGTGGATGGGTGTACAGGTGGATGGGTGCACGGATGTACAGGTGGATGGTGCATGGATGTACAGGTGGATGGGTGTACAGGTGGATGGGTGCATGGGTGTACAGGCGGATGGGTGCATGGGTGTACAGGTGGATGGGTGTACAGGTGGATGGGTGTACAGGTGGATGGGTGTACAGGTGGATGGGTGCATGGATGTACAGGTGGATTGGTGCATGGATGTACAGGTGGATGGGTGTACAGGTGGATGGGTGCATGGATGTACAGGTGGATGGGTGTACAGGTGGATGGGTGCACGGATGTACAGGTGGATGGTGCATGGATGTACAGGTGGATGGGTGTACAGGTGGATGGGTGCATAGATGTACAGGTGGATGGGTGCATGGGTGTACAGGTGGATTGGTGCATGGGTGTACAGGTGGATGGGTGTACAGGTGGATGGGTGTACAGGTGGATGGGTGTACAGGTGGATGGGTGCATGGGTGTACAGGTGGATGGGTGCATGGATGTACAGGTGGATGGGTGCATGGGTGTACAGGTGGATGGGTGTACAGGTGGATGGGTGCATGGATGTACAGGTGAATGGGTGTACAGGTGGATGGGTGCATGGATGTACAGGTGGATGGATGTACAGGTGGATGGGTGCATGGATGTACAGGTGGATGGGTGCATGGATGTACAGGTGGATGGGTGCATGGGTGTACAGGTGGATGGGTGCATGGATGTACAGGTGGATGGGTGCATGGATGTACAGGTGGATGGTTGTACAGGTGGATGGGTGCATGGATGTACAGGTGGATGGGTGTACAGGTGGATGGGTGCACGGATGTACAGGTGGATGGTGCATGGATGTACAGGTGGATGGGTGTACAGGTGGATGGGTGCATGGATGTACAGGTGGATGGGTGCATGGGTGTACAGGTGGATGGGTGTACAGGTGGATGGGTGTACAGGTGGATGGGTGTACAGGTGGATGGGTGTACAGGTGGATGGGTGCATGGATGTACAGGTGGATGGGTGTACAGGTGGATGGGTGTACAGGTGGATGGGTGTACAGGTGGATGGGTGTACAGGTGGATGGGTGCATGGATGTACAGGTGGATGGGTGCATGGATGTACAGGTGGATGGGTGCATGGATGTACAGGTGGATGGGTTTACAGGTGGATGGGTGCATGGATGTACAGGTGGATGGGTGTACAGGTGGATGGGTGCATGGATGTACAGGTGGATGGATGCACGGATGTACAGGTGGATGGTGCATGGATGTACAGGTGGATGGGTGCACGGATGTACAGGTGGATGGTGCATGGATGTACAGGTGGATGGATGCACGGATGTACAGGTGGATGGTGCATGGATGTACAGGTGGATGGATGCACGGATGTACAGGTGGATGGTGCATGGATGTACAGGTGGATGGGTGCATGGGTGTACAGGTGCATGGATGTACAGGTGGATGGTGCATGGGTGTACAGGTGGATGGGTGCACGGATGTACAGGTGGATGGGTGCATGGATGTACCGGTGGATGGGTGCATGGATGTACAGGTGGATGGGTGTACAGGTGGATGGGTGTACAGGTGGATGGGTGCATGGATGTACAGGTGGATGGGTGTACAGGTGGATGGGTGTACAGGTGGATGGGTGCATGGATGTACAGGTGGATGGGTGCATGGATGTACAGAAGGATGGGTGTACAGGTGGATGGGTGCATGGATGTACAGGTGGATGGGTGCATGGATGTACAGCTGGATGGGTGTACAGGTGGATGGGTGCATGGGTGTACAGGTGAATGGGTGTACAGGTGGATGGGTGTACAGGTGGATGGGTGTACAGGTGGATGAGTGCATGGATGTACAGGTGGATGGATGTACAGGTGGATGGGCGCATGGGTGTACAGGTGGATGGGTGTACAGGTGGATGGGTGCATGGGTGTACAGGTGAATGGATGTACAGGTGGATGGGTGCATGGGTGTACAGGTGGATGGGTGTACAGGTGGATGGGTGCATGGGTGTACAGGTGGATGGGTGTACAGGTGGATGGGTGCATGGGTGTACAGGTGAATGGATGTACAGGTGGATGGGTGCATGGATGTACAGGTGGATGGGTGTACAGGTGGATGGGCGCATGGGTGTACAGGTGGATGGGTGTACAGGTGGATGGGTGCATGGATGTACAAGTGCATGGATGTACAGGTGGATGGGTGCATGGATGTACAGGTGGATGGGTGTACAGGTGGATGGGTGCATGTATGTACAGTTGGATGGATGTACAGGTGGATGGGTGCATGGGTGTACAGGTGGATGGGTGTACAGGTGGATGGGTGCATGGATGTACAGGTGGATGGATGTACAGGTGGATGGGTGCATGGATGTACAGGTGGAAGGGTGTACAGGTGGATGGGTGCATGGATGTACAGGTGGATGGGTGCATGGATGTACAGGTGGATGGGTGCATGGATGTACAGGTGGATGGGTGCATGGGTGTACAGGTGGATGGGTGCATGGATGTACAGGTGGATGGGTGCATGGATGTAAAGGTGGATGGGTGCATGGATGTACAGGTGGATGGGTGCATGGGTGTACAGGTGGATGGGTGCATGGATGTACAGGTGGATGGGTGCATGGGTGTACAGGTGCATGGATGTACAGGTGGATGGGTGCATGGATGTACAGGTGGATGGGTGCATGGATGTACAGGTGGATGGGTGCATGGATGTACAGGTGGATGGGTGCATGAGTGGTGGAGGGTGCATGGACTGGAGGGGTGCATGTGGCGTGGAGGGGTGCAGGATGGAGGGGGTGCATGCGATCGGCAGGGGTGCATTGGATGTGATAGGTGCGTGGGTGGATGGGTACCAGAAAGTGGGCAAATGATTAGAGCAAAGAAGAGCCAGTTGTGTTGGAAACTGTAAGGAAAAAAAAGGAGGAGTGTATGTGGGAGCGAGCGATGGGAGAGGAGGGAGAGGATGAGGAAGGACAGGCGAGAGAGAGGAGAGAGACGAGACGAGGAGTATGAGATTGAGAGAGAGACATGGAAGAACGAAAACAGGACTATCTAAAAAGAACAACGTTCTGGCCAAAAAATTTCCACAGGCCCCCAGACATTTCTATGAATTCTTGAAAAAAACTGTTGTGTTGTCGGTCAGGGCAAGACTTCTGGCAAAGGCCTTTGAGCTAAGGGCAACAAGATAAAAGGAAAATAGTAGGATATCTAGCCCTTGTGGCAGTTCTAAACAAGAAGGGCAACAAAAGCCCTACGCACTCACATGCTTGACCTTGACCTTTATATGACCTTGCCTTCAGGTGACCTTCAAGGTCAAGGTCAAACAACTAAACCTACCAATGACATCATACACAAAGAAATGCTTTACACATTTTTCCTACCAAAATACATGTGACCTTGACCCAAGGTCAAGGTCATCCAAGGTCAT
Source organism: Theodoxus fluviatilis (assembly GCA_034096865.1). Classification (NCBI taxonomy): domain Eukaryota; kingdom Metazoa; phylum Mollusca; class Gastropoda; order Cycloneritida; family Neritidae; genus Theodoxus; species Theodoxus fluviatilis. The sequence goes on along the minus strand of JAWQFJ010028241.1, from coordinate 5,293 downwards.
GCAACACAAAGCTGTTAATTCAAGACATAGGAAGCACAATGGTGCTTATTGGCACTTTCTACCATGAGATATAGTCACTTTTAGTGGTTCACTACCCCATTTTGGTCACATTTCATAAGGGTCAAAGTGACCTTGACCTTGATGATATGTGAACAAATGTGTCTCATGATGAAAGTATAACATGTGCCCCACATAATTATTAAGTTTGAAACAGTTATCTTCCATAGTTCAGGGTCAAGGTCACTTCAAAATATGTATACAATCCAACTTTGAAGAGCTCCTGTGACCTTGACCTTGAAGCAAGGTCAACCAAACTGGTATCAAAAGATAGGGCTTGCTTTGACCTATATACCACTTGTAGCTAAGGTCGCCATTCTCAATAACGTGGGAGAAAATTGGGAAAATGTGAAAAATGACTGTTTTTGAGACCACATTTATGGCTCCTGTGATCTTGACCTTGAAGCAAGGTCAAGTCACCATGTATGTTTTTGAGGCCTTGTCATCATACACCATCATGCCACATTTGGTGTTGATAAACTTAATAGTCTCCGAGAAAAATCCAACGTTTAAGTTTTTTGACGCCCGGACGGACGGACGAGACGGACGACACGGCTCAGTACATAGACTCACTTTTGCTTCGCATGTGGAGTTCAAAAATCAGTTATTGACATATAAAGACAACACTGCAAATAGGTCTACAGTAGGTTTTGGAGTACAACTGTACAGGACGCTGCAGGGGGACCTGGGGTGCGAAGTGTCGCATGACGCGACAAGGGTCGTGATTAGGGAGGATAATGAAGGGGTGATAAATTGAGTAGACACCGCGTTCCGCTCAAAAGCCAGGGTTAGGGTTAGAGTTCACCATAGAATGGGCGGAAAGTTCTCAGCAAGGGTACAGGCTGAGACGTGACTAGTTTATTGGGGGGTTACTGATTTGTCCAGCACGGGCTGGGTCGTGATTACATTGTGAGGGGTTTACCGGTTGACCCGGCACGGGCCGAGGGTCAATTAGCGTGTAAGCTCTCTGATTGGTGCGCTCTATCGCGCGACGGTAGCTGCCGATCCGGGCGACGCGGTTCAAACAGACGGGTCATCGCGGGAGATGAGAAAGGACGTGCGGTCCTGGCGTCTGCAGGTTGCAGCGCGTGGTGCCTTTCGGAGGCGTGGATATGGGAATTTTGGCGTCTGCAGGTTGCAGCGCGTGGTGCCTTTCGGAGGCGTGGATATGGGAATTTTGGCGTCTGCAGGTTGCAGCGCGTGGTGCCTTTCGGAGGCGTGGATATGGGGATTTTGGCAGGACGGTGCGAACGTTCTGGACGTGGTAGGATTTGGACGACGTGTTTCCACAGCTCGTTGGGGCTTTTTGTAGGGTGGCTGCGTCTTGTGGATGACGGACGTTTGGACGTGGATGCTGGTGGATGGTGGATCAGAACTCTGCTGTCTCTGCCGAGTTTCTGAGGGTCCTACTTACGGCGCCGGGTGGAACGCCGGCGCGGGTCAGCGTGCAGTTTCTTCATGTGCGTTGGGGTGCACTGTGTTCCTCAACGTTGGTGCCCAGAGTGCAAGTATTTCTTGTGTGGTGAGCTTGTCTAGCTCTGAGCGCGGACAGTGGAATTTCTAGGAGTGAGAATTCAACTCGGATTGGTAGCCGAGGGTGGAGTAGGGTGTTTGAACTTATTGAACTTTCATTGCCTGTGAGGTGGTGGAAGTTACAAGCGTGTTGCGACGGCGAGACATCGCAACGGAACTGTGTGAGAAACGTCTGATTCACTAGGACTACTAGGTTGAATGTGTATCTCACGCTGTGTCAGACGGACTGGACTGTGAGGGACTTTGCTGTGGTTTTATGGACTTGTGTTGAATGAGTGTAGCAGAGCTCGTGAACTTGGGCGGAGCCAAGAGGTCAGCGAGCGCGGGTTCTCATTCATGTGTTTATTGCAGCTTGCTTAGCCTTGTTGTTTAGCGTGGGGACGTTTCCGATTGGCTGGAGCTGGGAGGAGCCAGCGTGCTAGCGAGCCGGAGCGAGGCGTGCAAGCGGGCTGGAGTGAGGCGGGTTTGTTGTGGTTTGGCGTGACCTGTGGTTTGGGGTCAGGCCAGACTGCATTGACTCTTACTCGGGAGGTGGAGTGAGAGGGGGAGAGTTTCCTTTGTGGATATTTTATTTGTAGTAGAGTTTGTTTGTCGTTCTGACCAGGACGGTCACAACGAGTGGTGGGAAGGTGGATTTTTGGAGAGGTTTGTGAAATCTTTTCTTCTCTGTTTTTGTGAAAACAGGAGTTTGAGCTGGAGTTGGGTTTTCTTGAATCATTTTTTGCAACTTAACACGTTATCGATAACGTTGTGGTTGTTTGTTTGCTTATGATTCTTGTTTGGGAGTTTTGAGTTTGGTGTATTTTGTTGAAGGTTATTGGGATTTTTGTGTTTGTTTCTGTGTTTTCAGCAGAAGCAGCGCCATTTTGTTTGGTTTGTGGACCAAGACCGTGTTGTTTGTTTTGGGTCCCTTTTTGCATTGTGCGCTGTTTGTGCTTCGCCTTCACTGCCTCGAGCAGGAAGGGGAAGTTATTTGATTAAACTGTTGTTTTCTTATACCTGATTCAGTGGTTTATTTCTTTGTTGTTTTGTGGTGTCCCCCAAGGTGTGGCAGTAGAGTTTAGATTGTAAACTCCGGAGTTCCATTAGTTTTTTCACCCTCAGGGCGATTCCATCGTCCCTGAGAGGTGAAGATGCAGAATCGCAAAACTGCATCATAGCTAATCGGTAACTTTACGCGACAAGTGGCGAGCCTGCCAGGATTTATATCTAATTTCTAATTTTTGAGAAAAATTACCTCATTTTGCCGAACTGCCCACACTTTGGGGAACACTGAACCACTGATGACGGTTCGATATTTTTGCAATTTTTGAGTTGCCGCCTTGTTCTGTTGCGGTGATTGCTTTATCCTTGTGGTTCACCAGGTGTGAAATAGATTTTTTGAGTATTGTTGTTTCACACTTTGGTAGAGCCATGGCGACTAGAGTGGGAGAGTCTGTTAAGGACAGATGTACCAGACTGACCTCTCTAGCCGTCGAGCTAGGGGTAGCGTCCTCCGATGTTCCCGATTTTGTAGCCCGACAGTTGCTTCGGGAGGACGTCGAAGCAGCACGGGTGGGGTTTGATTGGGAAGTGTTTAAGATGGATCGGAATTGGAAGGAAGAGAGAGAGAGGCAACAGGAAAATGGCTGAGAGGCGGAGAGGAAACGTGAGAAAGAGTATGAAGAAGAGAGAGGAAGGAGGAAGAAGGAGTTTGAGGACAGGCAGGAGAGAGAGAGAAGCCTGTATGAGGAGAGACTGCGAGGAGAGAGAGTAGTGTGTGAACTTCATCAGCGACTCCTGATTAGAGAATTTGAGGAGAGAGCCCGGCGTGAGAGGGAATGTCATAGTGTGACTGAGGATGGGTGCAAGAAGTGGTCGGAAGGGAAGAAATGTTTCATTTGTAGTTCGGAGAAACACCTTGCTAGGGCGTGTCCAAACAGAGTTGGGGAGAGGACAGATGTGCCCTCGGGGTGGGGTGATCGTCGTTAGAATGGTTATTCTTGGTTTGTGCTGGTGAGCCGGAGCTATCTAGCGTAGTTCACCAGTAAGGATGTTTGGGGATTAGTTGGGAATCTTTGGCGAGCGATTGGTGCTGCCAAATGGGATTCAAATTGGATTAATTGGGAATCTTTGGCGAGCGATTGGTGCTGCCAAATGGGATTCAAATTGGATTAATTGGGAATCTTTGGCGAGCGATCGGTGCTGCCAAATGGGATTCAAATTGGATTAGTTGGGAATCTTTGGCGAGCGATCGGTGCTGCCAAATGGGATTCAAATTGGATTAGTTGGGAATCTTTGGCGAGCGATCGGTGCTGCCAAATGGGATTCAAATGGTTTAGTTGGGAAACTTTGGCGAGCGATTGGTGCTGCCAAATGGGATTCAAGTTGGGTTAGTTGGAGGAGTGAAGTTAATGCTAGCCCCTCGCGTGGCTGCCTGCCACGAGAGAGGTGCTCAGTTTTTGTCTGCAAGTTGTGCAGTGTGGACACCACGGAGGGTGATCTGGTTTGCTTGTCGAACGCTACTCTCCGTGGTGGGCCAAGAGTCTGGAGGTTGATGTAAGTGATTTGATTATGGTGTAGTTTTCAAATTTTTGGGGGATTAGTGGTAGTGCGTGACGTGCGGATGCCCGTGCGTGTGATAGGTTGGTTTGGATTCTTGTGTGGGTTTGCGAGAGATGAGTTGTTGCCTGTGGTATGGCTGGGTAGCGATGGACTTCTGAGAGGGTTGGGTGTCTTGTTGCTCCTCAGGAGCCTGAGGGGGGCCCACCTCAGGTCTCTTTGGGGAGTGCAAGATATCCCAGCTCCCCCGCTCAGTGAGTGGAAGTAGAGTTTGCTTGGAGGGTATGGGTCATTCCCGAGCGAGGGATTGTCTGCGGATCCGATGTGGTGCCTCTTCCTGTCTGAGGACGAGTGTCGCCTGTCCCCGCTACGATCTGTAACACCTGTAAACTCGTGTGTTAAAATAGAACACTTTACCCGGGAGTTAAGTCGAGAGATGAGGGAGGGTACTTTCACCACTTGGGTAGGCAGGAGCATCGGGTGAGAAAGTTAGTCAAAGTGCTGACTGGTAGTCAGTAGTTAAGCTGGGAGGTTTGTCGCATGATGCGACAAGGGTCGTGATTGGGGAGGATAATGAAGGGGTGATAAATTGAGTAGACACCGCATTCCGCTCACGACAACGGTTAGGGTTAGAGTTCACCGTAGAATGGGGCGGAAAGTTCTCAGCAAGGGATACGGGTTGAGACGTGACTATTTTATTCGGGGTTTATCGAATTGTCTATCACGGGCCGAGTCGTGATTACATTGTCAGGGGATTACCGGTTGACCCGGCACGGGCCGAGGGTCAATTAGCGTGTAAGCTCTCTGATTGGTGCGCTCTACCGCGCGACGGTAGCTGCCGATCCGGGCGACGCGGTTCAAACAGACGGGTCATCGCGGGAGATGAGAAAGGACGTGCGGTCCTAGGCGTCCGCAGTTGGCGGCGCGTGGCGTCTGCAGGTTGCAGCGCGTGGTGCCTTTCGGAGGCGTGGATATGGGAATTTTGGCGTCTGCAGGTTGCAGCGCGTGGTGCCTTTCGGAGGCGTGGATATAGGAATTTTGGCGTCTGCAGGTTGCAGCGCGTGGTGCCTTTCAGAGGCGTGGATATGGGAGTTTTGGCAGGACGTGCGAACGTTCTGGACGTGGTAGGATTTGGACGACGTGTTTTCCACAGCTCGTTGGG
>JAWQFJ010028240.1:78269-85056 GCA_034096865.1 Theodoxus fluviatilis | reverse complement strand
GTGACTGTCTGCAAGATCTTTAAATTAGTACGTCTGCAGAGCGGGCTGACTTGGGATCCAGCAAACATACGTCCATAGGGATTCAGTGTTGTCCCTCCACGGAGACTTTTTGGACTAATCATTACTCGTGTGCATCTCGAGAGTCAGAGACCTTTCTGCAAGAAAGTAGTTCCATTTTGTTTCTCTACTTTAGGATGGGTAGGGAAAAAAGGCAAGCCATCGTAAATTGGAAATGGCTTCTAGCTAGCTCACATAGAGGATTTACAAACGAAAGTCCCCCCCCCCCCCCCGTTAATTTATCTCTTAAAAAAGAGCAGTATCGTACCTTAATGCAAAGAGTTATGGAGCTGCAGTGCACACGGGTAGAATTACCAAAGGTAGTTATTTAAAAAAATAAGTTCAGATGTAACATTTATCAGATTGACATTCTTTTTTTACGATAAGCACTTGTAAGTCATGCAATCGTAGTGGATGTTTTGAAGCAGTGTTGTCTGGTCGACCATGATAAGCAGCATGTCAGGAGGACTTTGAAAGTGTTGTCCTTGTAGCAATAAGGGACAACATCAGGAACAGCTCTCCCGGTACTTCATGCACTGAAGTCTGTCAAAATCTGGTTGACCAAGCCATGCAACAATGCAAAGAATGTTCTTCCCTCAGTGAAATTTAGGTTTGTTGTATTTTTGGAGTAAAATTCTCTCAAGAGTTCGTGACTTCTCTTAGCTCTTTTGTGTATGAAAACGAGTGGGGGTGGGGGTTTGGGGGAGGCGAAAGGGGGGGGGGGGGGGAGGAAAGGCAATGGTTAACGGAGGGTGGGCATGGAAGCGTAGGAGGCGGACAGTATGGTGTGGAGTTTGTAAGTTGTTCGCTTCCTGCTGCTTTAGCTAATACTTCAAGCTGTTCATCCACTTTGCGAATTGTGCATAAGCGAGAGCTCCGCTGCTCGCCTGTCGGCAGAGGCTATTTTTCTGATGGAGACGGCTTTCGTTCTAATGGCGGAGAAACACTTTTCTGTCTGCCTGGAGCAGCCCAACAAAACAGGACGCTAGACTTGGGGCGAAGCAAGATGTGGTCGTCTCTTACCTTGTCCCTGGCCCGTCCTGCCCTGTCCTTCCCTCCCCTTCCTTCCCTCTGCCTTTCCCCTCCTTTGCAGGCCCAGGATCTCTGCTTTGTTGAGCATGCCGTTTCCTCTAGAGACACTGTACGGATCATGTGAAGTGAATTATCGAAATCTCGGTGGCAGATTTTTTACGCTGTAAATGCGTTTGTCGAATACCAATCCTACACATTTCTGTTGTAGTCTTTTTCCTCGTTTTTGTTGTACGCCCGTCTCTCCGTAGGTAATCTTGTTTACAAAACTTTAAAAATTATATATGTATACACGCACACCTCTCAGACATACGCCAACTCACTCTTGCATACACATTCATACATTGCACACGCATCCGTACCTATAACTACATAGAGACATGCACACACACACACACACACACACATACACACAAACATACACACTCACACGCATACACATGCGCGCGCGCAAACACACACACACACACACACACACACACGTACACATACACACACTCACACACACAGACTCACACACGCACACACACACACACACACACACACACACACACACACTTACATCACACACACACACACACACACACACACACACACTTATACTCACACACACACACACACTTACACTCACACACACACACACACACACACACACACACACACACACACACTTACACTCACACACACACGCACGCACGCACACCAAGCAGCCACACACACCTACTCTCACGCGCACCGGCAGTCGACAAAAGAGAGGAGAGGGGAACAGGAGATGTTTGCTCAGTTATCTGTCTGTTTCTTGTCAAACTGTGTCGAGACGCAATAACGCCTACAGGAACCGCTCCCTCTGTCAGGGCAAAAAGACGAGCACGCCGCAGAGAAAACCTCGACGCTTTGATGCCACTCGCGTGGAGGTGTTGCCCAGGGCTGCTTGGCTGAGAGGTCCGCGCTCCCAGCCAAATTGCCTCACGATGTCGCCGCGGCCGAAATCAAATTCGAGATGATTTCTGGCGAAGAAAATACGAGGAGCCCTCATCGGGTGGCGAGGTGAAATCAGTCACGTGACTTTCCCAGCGCCACCTCGAGACTGGGGCGCGAAGAGGGAAGCAAGACGGAAAAGCTTCATTCACACAGCCCCGCTGCGCATGCGTTGTGGGCTGTGATGCGTGCTTCCGCTCTAGGTTTTCTCCCTCGACAGAGATGCCGTTTCTTTAACATTAGGATTTTTTTCCCTCGCCCCTCTCCTTGTCTCTTGGGAGACCAAGGTGTGCGGATTGGCCTCGGTAGTTTGGGTCACGGCCCTTCTCGCGTACTCGGCCGGATTTCTCTTGGGGACGCGAGATTAATGAGCCTCGTTTTCATCGGCGGTCCGCTTGGTGGGGTCCCCATCCGTTTCCGGTTGAGGTCCCGCCCATCGTAGCACGGTGGTGAAGGGCTGTTCAGAGCAGTGGCGGCTTTCATCAGGTAAAAAGCAGTGCCAGACATGCGCAGCCTATGGAATGGACCCGTATGGAGACCACCCTGCCTTGAGATTGACCTCCAGTGGTTAGAACATCCGTAGCCTGTGTGTGTGTGTGTGTGTGTGTGTGTGTGTGTGTGTGTGTGTGTGTGTGTTGTTTCTCTCTCTCTCTCTCTCTCTCTCTCTCTCTCTCTCTCTCTCTCTCTCTCTCTCTCCCCACGGCTTCCGCACCCCTTTGGCTCAATTCTTAGCTGAAGAGGAAAACTGGTGTTTGACCCAGCGAGACAGGGTCAGAAGAGTGATGTCATCCAATAGACAACAAAACTGTTTCCCCGTTTCCCACCGATCCAAGCATGGCAAAGCTTGCCGAGTAGTTCCCCATGTACTGTACGAGTATCCAGGACTTGTAGTAACCACATAACTTAAGGTAAGTGTCGGGACAGTGGCTGTGCTGCGCCCGTGTCCTATTGGGCATTGAACCGAAAAGGAAAGGTCAGCCTCGTTTTGGGCGTGGAGATGGGCTAAGTGGGGCGGGAGGAGTGACTTCCGGTGAACCTCTCCCCCCCCCCCCCCCCCTGCCCCCACAATCGTCCTTCCCTCTCCTTCTCTCCCCACTTGCAACCGCCCCCTAGCCCCACCTCCCATCCCTACCCCACCTCCCATCCCTACCCCACCCCACCCTACAACAGAGCCCGCCCTATCCTTTCCCACTCCCTCCCTCTCTCAATCTTTCCAAGCGGTGATTTGGGTACCCTAGTCAGGTATATAGAATACGGACAGTTTTGCCCTTTACAACTCGCATTTCGGCGAAGCTGACAGTCCCGTTAGATAGTGTCTTTGGTTGAGATTTGATCAGCAAGGGAAGTAACTCTGGTAGACTCGGTCTTTCCTTATACTTGCAGTTAATGCATTTTCGAGTCAGTTTTACTTGAAGGTCAGGGCCCAAATTAGGTGCTCCTAAAAAAAAAACCATTTTGTTTTCTTTCTACACCGCTATCGCTGGCGTTGTCTATTTTTTAGCTGTTGCCACCTTTCATGATTGAGTACATTGTCCTCTGTATATTTTGTCGATAAATATTATGAAACTTTTAAAGTCCTTTGAGTTCATCAAATAGGGCGTAGAAAGCACTGGTGATTTTTTTTTTTTGGGGGGGGGTCCTTTTTTGATACGGTCCTTTGAGCTCGTCACGAGCATTCAAGGTGTTCGTTGCATTTTGGCTCCTGGATCAAAGAACACCCTGAAACGCGGGGTGTTTTGCTTAGTTCAGGAAACAATGTTTTCCTGTTTTTTTTCCACCCATAGGAAGTTACATCTCATACTAAACAAATGTAAACGCTGTACTTTGTTGTAGTCTATTTCTGATAACTTTAAGTAGATGTTTCCTCATTTCTGTTAAATTGAGTGACTTGCATGCGACACCAGTGGTCTTGAGGACATGCCTGACCTGGCTCCGTGCCAAAGTGTCTGGCTGAGTTGAAGGCAGCGCTGAAGAGGAAGGCTACATGAACGGGTTAAAACCCGTTACTGGCCTTTGCCCCTACGTCACCGCTGTTGGAAGCGCTGCACATCATCCTCAAGCCGCTGCTCCTCTGCTGTCCTTTGGTCGTTCCGTGACCTTTACTTGCGTGTCTGACTTTCCCACCGGAAGTGCCCGAGCCGCTGCGACTGGCTCCAGTGGGCAGATCGCCGTCTTGGGAGAAAGCGGAAGTGGACTGGCAGACAGTTCGCAGTGCATGTCGGGAGGATGGTGGGCCGCGCTAATGCAGTGTCCCGATCCAAGTCCAACTGTTCTGCTGGAAGCAGCAGGGGCAAGCAGCAAGTGACAAAACGGGCAACAAGGAGGGGTTCCCTGAAGTTCGGCATTCACTCTGGCCCAAGAGCAGCTGGTTCAAGTCAGTGTGGCACCCAGAGTCTGACTCGTAGCTTCCCTGCTTGGCTCGAACGAAAACCCCATGTACGTGCGTGTCACTTGAGCTTTATTTGAAAATAAAGTTTTTTCTACTTGGCTCGATTTGCCGTTCTGTTGTAAATGCGTTGTCTTCTTCCATGATGCAAACGGGGGGTAAAACAAAAATCCTCAAATGTTTTCACAAAATCCACTTTTTATTTCCAACTCCATAGTAACTATGCTGCGTGTCTGGGTATGTAGCAGAAAAAGCACACACCGCCTTCCATTCCACGCATGCGCCAAGACAAACATTGACGGGGCTGGGGACGGGAAAGCCGAGGTCAAAGGTTGATACAACAGTTAGACTAGCGTGATCTGCCCTTTGCCTGGCGCAGCGACAATTAGTGGTGTGCATATCGATCCAGCTGTACCTAGCAAAGTTTATTGGGTGGCTATCAGCCGATTGATCTATTGATTTCGCGGAAAACCCGAGAATCACGGGCTTCTTTGGATGCGGGGTGGTAGTTTCGCTCAAAACGAGGCTTGCAGTCCGGGATCCATGGATCCGCCCGCTTCTAGATCCGCCTCGGATAAGGACTGGCAGTGGGGTCACGCAATGAGGTCATGCAAAAGGGGTCAAGCAAGTCGGATTTAGTGGGAACGCCGCTGTCATGGAAGTAGGGATCGTGCTCAGTGTGCCGCTCTCTGTCTGGCAAATTGCTTGATCTCGCCTGAAGCCTTTGCAAGCGCTTTAAAAAAAATGTGCCTGCTAGATTGGATGAAAAAGTAAAGTGTCGGCCTATCGAGTTTAGTGCGATTCATGTCCTTCAAGATGTCCCTCCCAAAGCCAAACACGACGTTAGTTTGCTTCTGGGAGTCTTTGAAAGGTGTTTTTTACGCTTCTTAGTGTCGTGTTTTGCGCATATAGCAGCCGCTCTACAGTTCTCTATTGTGTGTTCCGTCGACGTTTGATCAGTCTCCTTAGATTATCCTTTAAAAAAAGATTACAAGTGCTTTCTGTGGTTGGCCGTCAGTGGAACCATCTCTTTTCGACTCTCTAGCCGTGGCAGTGTATTAGAATGTATTACCTTAATTTTGTTGCGGCGTTTGTTTCAGCATTAACTGGGCTTCTGAGATGGATGTCGACTCAAGTGAAGACACCACAGCCGTGCAAGTAATCAAGAAGCTAGGCGAGCAGACGGTCGGGCAGAATAGTGGGGAACCAGGCACGTCTGTTGATGGGTGGGAAGACGAGAAAATGGACAGATTTGTTGAGAGTCAACTGACAGTTTGGCAAGCAGGAAAGCTGGTGCGCATGTGACATTTGACATTGAGCGTGGCAGGCTGCCTGGGACAGTTTTATCTGGCGTGGAGGCTTACACTGAGGAGAGAGGAAAAGCGGCCAGTTGTTGAGCAAGGAGTGGTGAATGGGATGCAGGCCAAGACGATATCTGATCGAGGGTCGCGGAAACGCGGTTCCGCATGACCGGAAGGCGCCCCGTCTGGTGCGTGCCTAGTTCCGTAAAGAATGGGGGCACCGTGTTATCTCCCCTTCTGAGTTCTCCATTCACAAAGTCAGTTGAGGTGTAGAACTCCCCCAATCCAATGGAGTCTTTGCAGCCGTCTTTGGGTGTATTTTGTTTGTAGTGTATCTGTGTAAATCTGTAAATGTGTTTCTGTGTTGGCCACCATGTTTGTGTCATCTGTTTGCCCAAGTGTTGTCCACTGCTTGTAAGCCTCAGTGCAGTTAGCTGCTACCGCAATTCCGAGTTTTTGGTTGGCTCAAGGTTAATGGTATGGCTTAGATGGATGGATTTAGCCATTACGGTTTCATGTTTTAAACCCAACAACAACAACAACAGCAACAAAAACTCTTACATCGACGGTATATTTTAACAAATGTCTCAGGTTCGTGCAAATTATGTACACTTTCGTTCTTGCTCTTACCACCTTACCTGTCTGTCTTCGTCTCTCTCTCTCTCTCTCTCTCTCTCTCTCTCTCTCTCTCTCTCTCTCTCTCTCGCTCTTTCTCTCTCTCTCTCTCTCTCTCTCTCTCTCTCTCTCTCTCTCTCTCTCTCTCTCTCTCTCTCTCTCTGCGTTTGTCTGCGTATATCGTTGATTCTGTTTGTCTGCATGTCTTTGTGTGCAGGCATTCCTTTACGCTAGGACAGCATCATTGTCTACGTTGTTGATGGTGTTGGAGGATCTCATGCATTGGAATTTGCAGATAGGAGATAGAGAACGTGGCTGTCAAAGACTGATTTGTCTACAGATTCGAAGTGACTGTTGAAGCGCACTCTGCATTCCAAATAGATGCCAGCAGGCGGGCGTGAGTATTTCTGACTGTCTTTCA
>JAWQFJ010028240.1:50769-68269 GCA_034096865.1 Theodoxus fluviatilis | reverse complement strand
GCTCGGTGGAGGCACGGCCTGACTACAAACTGGACACCTACAACCTGTGGGGAGACAACTCTTCCAGGGCTACCCTGCTCCCTCCCAAGACGCCAGCAGAGGGAGGCATCGCCGGTAGGTGGCGGGGCAGGGGAGATAACCTTGGAACTGCGCACAGTTATCAGGATGAGTTTGGTCGAATGTTACAAGAATGATGATGACATGGACGACGACAAAGAAGATGATGGAGGGGGAGGAGCAGCTGTAACAGGGAGAACAAGAGGTTGGGGAAGAAAATGGAGAGCACGTTGAATAGGCATGATAGTGGACGCTTGGAGGAGAAGGAGTAGCGGTGATTGGGGGAAAATTCCAGCCGTTTTACAAAAAGAATGTTTCCGGAAGACTCAACTTAAGCTCTGTATCGCGAGACTGCAATGAATCATCTAAGTTGGACAGGTGGCATTGTGATTATGATGTTTAGTTATGATTAGTTACACTTTTCATTCTCGGACGTTACCAATCTGTTTTGTCAGAAGTAACGTAATTCTCACTGAATTCATGGCGAAAAGCCATGAATGTGATTTTCTTCCCCCCGCAATGAATCACACAATGAAAAGTATTTTTGTTGTATTTTAATGGCAGTTTTTAATTTGTTGATGTTGATGTTGTTGCAGAGCACCACAGTCAGGAAAAAGTGGAAACAACGGTGCAGGTAGAGAATGGTAAGTCAAAGCCATTTCTATAGGAACGCCATTCATTTCTGCTTTTTCCATCATTCAGACCCCAAATATTGATTCATTTCTATGGACATAGTTTTCAATAAAGATATCATAAATGAAGTTAGCATCTCAGATTACATTTCATGACATGTGCACATGTTGAAAATACTATAATTCTTATTTATTGCCTTTGTTCGTGAGAACAGTGATGTCGTGCATTTAGTCCTGTATTTCTTTGGTGAAGTGGTGTAGTCGGGGTAGTAAGATACCGTCCTGTCACGTAGGCACCTTTGGTTCCATTCTCAGCCACATCCTCATGCATCCTGCTAATTCTGGGCACCACTTTGTGGCGATCAAAGGTTAAAGCTCCAACAGAATTTAAAGAGATACTTGACAGCGATAAAGACATTCATCATCACCAACCTAAATCCCATCATCGTCAATGTCTTTGTCGTTTCGATAATGATCATTGTTATTCTTATTGATGTTGGTCGCCCTCGTCGTCGTCATCATCATCATCACCACCACCAATCATCAATCTTCAGCGTCAGCATCAGCATCAGCATCATCATCATTATCAAACACCACCACCATCATCATCAGTCATCATCATTAATCATCATCAGTCATCATCATTAGTCATCATCAATCATTATCAATCAATCATCATCATCAACACCGTCAACATCATCATCATCATCATCATCATCATCACCATTATCATGCCCACCATCATCACCTCCATCAATCAACACCATTAATTATCACCATCATCACCACCAACATCATCACCACTACCACCACCATCACCACCACCACCACCACCACCATCATCATCATCACCATCATCATCATCATCATCATCATCATCATCATCATCATCATCATCATCATCATCATCATCATCATCATCATCATCATCATCATCATCGTCATCATCATTGTCATTATTGTCATCAACGTCGTCATAATCACCACCACCTCCACCACCAGCATCAGCAGCAGCAGCAGCAGCACCATCACCATCATTACCATCACCACCATCATCATCATCATCATCATCATCATCATCATCATCATCATCATCATCATCATCATCATCATCATCAACACCATCACCATCATTACCATCACCATCACCATTATCACCACCATCAGCACCATATGAATCAACTGTGCTGCCTCATTGCAGGGACCATGGTGGGCCTGATTCTGGGACTGTTGCTGGGACTGATAGTGGGCGGATGTCTGATTGCCTTCATCTTCATTAGACGGTGAGTGGAGTGGCCTCCCCTTCTTTGCCAAGTCAAACATGTGTGTTCTTGCAGCGCCTCGCACTTTTCATGCGGATGAAGGAAGCTGTAGGACAGAAGTGAAAGGTTGCTCGGAAGGGGAAAACACAGAGAGAGAGAGAGAGAGAGAGAGAGAGAGAGAGAGAGAGAGAGAGAGAGAGAGAGAGAGAGAGAGAGAGGCAGGCAGGCACGCAGAGAGAGAGAGAGAGAGAGAGAGAGAGAGAGAGAGAGAGAGAGAGAGAGAGATAGATAGATAGATAGATAGATAGATAGATAGATAGATAGATAGATAGATAGATAGATAGATAGATAGATAGATAGATAGATAGATAGATAGATAGATAGATAGATAGATAGATAGATAGATAGATAGATAGATAGATAGATAGATAGAGAGAGAGAGAGAGAGAGACAGAGAGACAGAGAGGCAGGCAGACAGACAGATGCGCAGACGCGCCCAGACGCACGCACCCAGAAACTTATTTACGCGCCCACGCATGTACGCACGCACCCATGCACACACACACACACACACACACACACACACACACACACACACACACACACACACACACACACACACACAGACGCACACACAAGATGGGATAAAATGCTGCTGCTGCTATACTTTCACCTATTGAGAAATCAAGGTGCCAACTTTCACATTGCTCACCACAACACTGCTAGCCTGCATGCTTGAGTAAATCTTGAAGCCTTTTTTCTGGATGGTCTCACTGTCCAGCGTATCGCTGCTGCGCGCATGACTGTCGCGCTGACAGTGTGTGGCTGACGCAGCAAGCAGTGCATTGATTGGTTCGTGACTCCCTTGTCGACAGGAGGAGACGCAAGACCGAGGAGGAGGACCTGACGGTGTCCTACATGAACCCCAACTACGGCGAGCTGACGCAACCTCTCAGGTCCTCGCCAGACGACGAGGACGGCGACGACGACGACGACGACGAGAAGAAGAATCTGGACGAGACCAAGTCCCTGACCAAAATGGAGGAAGGGCGAGCCAGGAACGAGTACGACATTCCCCCTTCTCTCGCTCTGGGCAACCCCACCTATGGGCAGCTCCGTGTTGCCAAGACTGGCCTGGAGACTGCCTACAGCACCCCCTCCTCCCGCCCTCTCCACGACTACGACCGTCCCCCCCAGCCCTTACCCGCCCCCTCTGAGCACCGCCCCGCCCCCCACTACCTGAATATGGCCGAGGTGCAGGAGGAGTGGGGCAAACAGGACGGGGAGAACTTCTACGAAGACCTCGACACCCTGATGACCGCAGTCGCTGAGAAGGAAGCGGAGCTGGCCAGGCAGCAGCAGGAGGAGAAAGAAAAGGAGGAGGAGGAGGAGGCGGAAGAGGAAGGAAAGGGCGTAGAAGACGACGGTGAGAAGAAAGGCGAGGATGGCTATGTACCCTTCGAAAGAGTCTATGATGACGCCAAATCGTAGAGGGAGTGAAAAAAGAAGTAAGGGCGAGCGATCTTAGCAACGAAATGCCATTGTTTGGTTTAACCTGGCAACAGGATTTCTTGGGTGCTTTACCCTGGCAACCAGACGTTAGCGGGTGCTAGTTATAGTGCAGTGTAGAGTAGTTGGGTGAAGATGTGGGAAGATTCAACCTTCCAACAGTTCCCTGAATGAAATTATTGGATCTGTTATAGGCAACTTTCTTCCATACATTCTGCCAAAATTGCCTGCTGTCATGAACAGGGTGGATAGCGGTGCTGGTGTGAGATATAGAAACAATGCATTTGTACAAGCGATGCTCAATTTCTCAGTAGAGGTTTAGTTTGACGCCAGTTGTACAATTTTAATTCTTATTTTCGTCCATAGAATTGTCTGAGTGCTTATATACAGCATGATTTTTTTTAAATACGAGCTTGCCTGCAGACGCAGAGTCAGTCTGTCGCCATTCCATTTTGATCGGTTATCTTTGAGCCTGCTCAAGGCAGCACAGTCTGCCACAGGCAAACATATCCTTCTTGTTTCCTTGTGGAGGCGATTTGGCTAGTCTGAAATATATATTGGTTTTAAACCTTTTTTTTAAACCCGCTGGAAGTTTTTAACCTCGTACAAGCATTTTAAGATGAAATTTTGACTACCGGATAAATTATTTTATTTTTAGAGTTTTAGCATTTGTTGTTTGTGATGTAAGCTGCATACTGCCGGTCGGCATTTCTTCACAATGTAATCTTTTATAAAGTTAGACGTCGAACATTGCAGATTTTCTTTTCTTCCACCGTGTTTTTGACTATTCAGGTGGTTTAATAGTGGTCTGATTTTCTCTGTTGGTCATGTGCTCGATTAATCTACTTTGTAATAAGAATTTGTGAATGTGCTCTGTTGTACTGCATTGATTAAGCTCATATTTCATAATTGTTGCTCGCTGTCGAACTCATTTCCTCGCTCACTTTCATCTATGGAGACGTTCCCCTTTGTGGAGGATGTAGACAAAGGTACTGGGCGTTTCCTCCCTAGCTGTCTTTGGGTGTTGTTGCAACTGCAGGACTGTTGCAGCTAGTCAGGTTCGCACGAGTCTCTCACTCTACAGACACCCGTGAAGTTGAAGTCATTTGTAAATACCATTTTCACTCAAGAAGTCTGCACCCAGTCAGTCAGTCAGTCCATAGATTGTGCTCTTTGCTCATCAAATACGTGTGCTGATGTATTTGAAACATCGTGTCGATTTTTACCGAGGGATTTTGAGGAGTCTTCCATGTTGCACAATCATAATGTTGTCTGTCGTTAGAAATCCTATCGCCCTAACTGACCGTCATTAATTACATCAGCATCACTGCCAACTGTAAACATTTTTTAATAAACATTTTTTTAACGCAAGTTAGCAATACACTGGAAATAAACATCGTTAACTGTATACCTTGCATTCTGCTTTAACACCTTTCAATTTCTGCCACGCTCTCTGAACGAAATCAAGAAGAAGAATACAAGATGTGATGTCCTATACCCTAAGGCGGACTGAAATTGGCCATCTGAGTGGATGCTGCTGAAATATTCTCTCCTGCACAGTAGAATTGGAAGAGACGTAATCAATGCTCAGACAGACATCGCGCGCTCTTGGAGGAATCAAGGCGCTGAGATGTCTCACAGCCTCAAGCTATCCTGCTACTGCAGAGACGTGATTCAAACAATGTGTGCTCATGCCAGGGGAGGTATGGATTGTAGGGTTCACACTTAGGCTTGGCTAGGCTAGGCTCTTGGCCGTGAGAATTCCATATCTGTGCTTACGATAGAAACATCGGGTCTGTCTCACAGGACAGGCACTCCAGCGCGTTTCAGTGGTGGTCTTCCGCAAGAGGGAACGCATTTCATTGATTTCTGTTTGAGTAACTGGGTATTGCCTTGGAAGCTATGGGCGCCACACGCGGCAGAGTTAGAGCGATTCCTGCTAACGTACGCTAATAGGAGTAGTTGTCCGTGTGCGGCGGAGCAGGTGGAGGCGACATGCCATTGACACTCGAGTCCAAAGGCTAATTCCCCCTAAAACTGTCCCAGATGTGTAACGGTTTCCAAGATGGACGGATATGATGACCTCAATATGTGCTGATGCCGACTTCGTTCATCTTCCCCACTTGTCTGAGCAGCTGGGTAGCAGATACCAAAATCTCACAGATGACATTGTTTCCAAGACTGTTTTATGTATATGCACTTTAATTTATTTGATCATTTTCCGTAATAAACACCTGTTAACGTCAGCCTCATAATGAAATTGACTGGCGGTCAGGTATTGTGCAGTTTCGTAAAAAACCTTTAACCAATTTTCCCCCCATGAATTGTTCGTCTCAAGAAATATGAATCATCCAATAAGTTTCATTGAACAACTCTGAACCTGTGCAGCGGAGACTTGAGAGTGGAAGATATTAAACATGGCTGACCTTTCCCACGAGTCGGCGGAACAGTCGTTCTTCACGTTACCGCAGTCATGCCCATCTGAAACGTCTAGTGGCGGCTGTGGAGGCAAACCATAATTCTGTGGTAAGAATGGAGGCCTCTGCTGCAGGTGTCTGCGACCCACACAGGGCGCTGACCTTTGGTTTGAAGGAACTGAGCTGCAGCAAGACTGGCCTGTCTACTCTCTAGAGGCCGTGGCTGCATTGCCAATCTGGAACTCGGCTGCAGTAAGACTGGCCTGTCCACTCTCTGGAGGCCGTGGCTGTGGCTGCATTGCCAATCTGGAACTGGGCTGCAGTAAGACTGGCCTGTCCACTCTCTAGAGGCTGTGGCTGCATTGCCAATCTGGAACTGGGCTGCAGTAAGACTGGCCTGTCCACTCTCTAGAGGCCGTAGATGTGGCTGCATTGCCAATCTGGAACTGTGCTGCAGCAAGACTGGCCTGTCCACTCTCTAGAGCCCGTGGCTGTGGCTGCATTGCCAATCTGGAACTGGGCTGCAGTAAGACTGGCCTGTCCACACTCTAGAGGCCGTAGATGTGGCTGCATTGCCAATCTGGAACTGAGCTGCAGTAAGACTGGCCTGTCCACTCTCTAGAGCCCGTGGCTGTGGCTGCATTGCCAATCGTGCCGCTCAGAACAAGGGGACTGGGTCAGGACAGCTCTCCTGCAGAGAGGACGCTCGTTGCCCTGGAAACCGAGTGGTACCTCTCAGCCACGGTGTACGTTGGTTTGCATGCATGTTGTAACCTAATTGAGCATTGTATATACCAATTCCCATTGTGTTATTCTTACTCGTGAATGACCTTTGCCGGACAATCACCATTTCTCTTTCTCCATTCCTGTACATACATGTAGCCGTGCTTCCATGTTATAATGCGTTCCATGGAGAGATCGGAATTTCATTATTTCCTTCGTATAATTATTGGTCACATTAAACTATGCTGTCTTTGCTTACTTTTGGTCTAGAACTTGTAGTTATGATGATGATTTTGCTACCTGGAATACTGCCTGCATTATATATGATTTTTGTTGTCAGTCTAGTGCTAGGTAGTCAGCTCTGAGGAATCGTGCCACCATTTTGTGTGTGTGCTTTTTTTCTCCCTTTTTATAGAACGATTTTGTTGACGTTCTGATCTGCCACCTCTGTGTTTAAGACACTGTTGTATCAAGTATGATCTTTTCAATGCTTGATTATCATTCCTTAAGAGGAAAAAAACACAAAAATTATAAACAAAATACTTGTGTGTAACTCATGAACTGTATTCTTATTGTTTCTGTTGTTGGTGGTAAAAAAAGTGAAGTGCGTGCATTTTTGTGAAAGTCGTTTCTGTGTTAATTTCTAGTCTGCTCCCTGTCATCACACGCCGTAACGAGTTGAGATTGTTGATGGATTCCAGGATCGTGCATCGATTTCCCGGTTTGAGGCTTGATTGCCAAAGTTTTCACCCATTTAAAAGAAAGTCATCGGATTATAAAAACCAAAATGTGTTGGGATAGCGAGTGAGAAATTACGATCTCGTTTGCATGTTGAGATTACCAATTCTGTTTCGTCTCGAATTTGTCTTCATCCTTCATCTTGCTGTTTTTGTGTAGCCGAAACTAGGTGCTTTAATAAAGATTGCTGACGACGTAACACCGCAAATGAGTTGTTGTTGGTTGTCGTGGTGGATGTGGTGGTGGTGTGGTGGAGGTGGTGGTGGTGTGGTGGTGTTGTGGGGGTGGTGGTGGTGGTGGTAATGGCGGTGGTGATGCTGGTGTTGTTGTTGTGATGATGGTCGTCATCATCGTCGAGGTGGTGGTGGTCGTCGTGGTGATGGTCGTGGTGGTGATGGTGGTGTTTTTGCCACTGCAGCTGCTAACGCTGCTGCAGCCGACAGAACTGCAGAGGTTGACCAAGTTCATAGAAACAGCAAACTGATCAACGAAATGTGGCGCTTGTGAATAGTGTTCCGTGCAAGTCAGAGGCTATATTCTAAGACCCCCTGAGGAGGTTACATGAATGTTCACTCCGAGCTGACTGAAGAAGGAGCACTGAACTCCGAAAGCTTGTGTATAATAAAGCAGTTGGACCGAAGTCCCCCTTGTTTTCATCATTATACATGGTCCAAGCCCGGCTTCCATCTTCCTGATGATCAGACCAAAGACACTATCGTTGATCAGACACAGCAACTTCTCTTTGGGATATGGGGTGGGCTGGCCCCCTTGGGTTTGGGAATGAGACAAGACTCATGCGCCTCCCAATGCCATTCAACATAGGTGAATAATTGTGGACATTGAGACGTGACTTGCCTTTTCAACAAGCTCTAGTGTTTTCGTAGTCAATGGCTTTACATAGACTGCTCACGATAATAGGTCGCATAATGTCATTGTTTCTATCATTCAAACTATCATTTGGGGAGGAGTGGGGTGGTGGCTTAATTTGCGATTGCGAGCGATACTGAGCACTCTCACATACAGTTCACTCACTGTTCGGGTAGACCCCCTTCATTACATGTGAAGACCGAACACATGGCAAGCAGTGTGTCCGAATATTCACGTGTGAAGTCGAAACCGACAGGACATAGACATAGACATAAGCTCACACATAGAGCATATGAGTTTTCCTGTCCCGATGCCAACGGTAGTCTCTTCAGCAGCTCGGGGCTGTCCTTGGCTGAACACCATGAGCTAAAACCCCAAGTCCAGCAGCCACGGGTTGCAGTTGATAAAGGGGCCATTGAGCGGCTTCGGCTGTGCATTGTACTTGAAGCTAAGACGATGGACTTCAGCAACAAAGAAATGAACACGAGATTGCTGCCGTTTCAAAATGCATTTATTGGGACGCAGGATAACTTTAAGAGCTAAGGCTTTGGGGAGGTGTCATATTTATAAAGACCAAAAACACCCACCTAATTTTTATTTTACACGTGACAATCCTGCACAGCAGCGATGCTTTATCACAGGGAATTTGGCGACAGAAGACGGAGACATAAACTTGCCTTGTATGCTGGCATTGAATCGCTCGTGGGCAAGAAAGGATAACCCGAGCATTAACAAGCGTTACATGGCGTAAGAATGGGACCAGGCTTTGGGTCAAGTAAACATGATACAGAAAACTAGGAAGTCACAGGGACCTGACGTATTAAAAGCAACAAGCATTTGGCAATGACGCAAAACATGCTTAATCTCCTTGGTACGTTGCTTATGCACTCGTGGCACAAGGAGATCAAGGAACTGTCAAATGTTGCTGTGTTTTCAAACTCTGCCCGAGAAAAAGCGTGTGGGCTGAATTCAAAGAGACTGCAGCAAATACAAGAACATCTCAGGGCAGCATGGGTTGCGTTTGCACAGCAGCGACGTACATGCATGCAGGGGTGGCGATGGAGGGACGAGGCAGAAGAGCTACATAGTCTACCCCACAGCTGCAGAGGTGACGAAACGGGAGACAAGGGGAGCGATAGCTGCAGAAAAAGCAGCTTGGGCCTGGCATCACTGGACTCGCACATACAGTTCTACACTTAAGTGTGTCCAGGACTGGACTCACCTTCGGTGGATGCTTGGACTGTATTGTAAACACCCACGAGGTCGATGTATAATCCGAAATAAAATAAGTGAGCGGCCATTTTGCCCATTATGTGCGCAGAATCCATAATGATAAATTTTGTTTTCCAAAGTATCAGTACTTTGAAACGGCTATTTCAGTCAAGTTAAATGAGTGATGATGTTTTAATTATTACCCAAGACAAACCAAATGAATGCTTCTCCTAATCTGCCAGCAAATGAAAATTGAAAGGGTAATAAGTAACATTTTGTTACGTGAATGAAAATGTATGTTCCCATTGTGTGTGTATTCAATAAACTTTGTACAATGTGCTACCTTGTTGTGACTAGGCGTGCTCTGTCGACGAAAGGAGTATACTATATCTACGCAGTAAAAAGAAGCAAAAATGTATTTATCTGCGAGTATTTGATAGCCATGCAGATCCGGCCATGATATATTCATACATAGTCTACTGCAGGAAGAACGAAAAATCTATAGATGAATACTTCATGTCATATTGAAAAACATGTGATCAAGCTTGCACATATTGAAACATTGTGGATGCACTTCATGCAGGCAGTAATGTTGCAATCCCACTCTAGAAAAAAAAGTTAATGTCATGCCCCATTGCGTTGATGTTTTCTTGTAACCATGATACTAAACAGTTCTCCCAGAAATAACTAAGCCTGAGGAATTGTTCGTCCTTACTGGTACAGGTACGATATTGACATGGCAGATTTCTTGCCAATCGGCAGCGAGTGTTGGAGAGGTCTCTATACAACTTGTCGATGCGTGTTCTCTCAACCACACACTTCTCGCCTCTTGTTTGCAGAAGGAGTTGCTGATGCGTAGACCAGCCAATAAAGGAACACCCATGAAGTACAGGTCCCCCCAACGATTTTCACGCACATTTCCAGGACAAGTCTGGCCTCCGTGAATTAATCGACCCCCATTCACACACGCGCGCCAGAGACGAGAGACTGAAAACATGAAGAAGGAATAAAGTGGGAGTAGAGGAGGGAAGGGGAGGGGGAGGAACAATCACTGTGCACGACGAAGGGGTACGTTGATAATTCAATTACATGTATATTCCCTTTTCAAGATCTAGGGTAATCTATTCTGAAATGCAGCTGATTGATTTTCTGCGTTGTGTTGCCGAGGGATGAGAATAGGAATTGGGGATTATAGAGTGGGGTGGGGGTGGGGGTCGGGGGGAAGATAAGAGAGATAGAAGAGGGAGTGAGGAATGTTTTCTTGGGTATGATACGACGGTTCAGCCCCTCCATTCAACACCAGTGCCAGCACCCTCGACCAAGAATGATCTGCTGTTGAAACTCATCAAGTTGCTTTAAATCGGCTCACGAGGCAATGTGCTCGACTAATACTTTATAGAATCATTCCTACTCCATCACGCCAAATGTTTTCTCCACCAAATTAGTAACGATTGAAAAGGGATCACTATATTTAACAGCTATTCTCACACAAAAACCTTTTAATGACCTTGCTCCTTCGTATAATTATCAAGAACAGCTTTTTCTGCCCAACTATCAAGTCCTTACGGTCTCATTCAAGAGCCATTCTGCAGTTTCTTCAATTAAAGACATTTTCAGAAAACCATTTGTTTATTCAGCGACCAAACTATGGAACTACTTCAGCAACGAAATTAAATTCTCTAGAACTGTGTCCCGGTTTAGAAATAAAGCACATACATAATATCCTCAAACATAAAAATAGTACAGTACAAGTCTCTTGCATTTATATTCAACCGTTTGCGGGCATGTATGTAGAATTATGTGTATGTATTGATCTGTATCATCATGTGTGTGTGTGTGTGTGAGAGAGAGAGAGAGAGAGAGAGAGAGAGAGAGAGAAAGAGAGAGAGAGAGAGAGAGAGAGAGAGAGAGAGAGAGAGAGAAAGAGAGAGCGAGAGAGAGAGAAAGAGAGAGAGAGGGAGAGAGAGAAAGAGAGAGAGAGAGAAAGAGAGAGAGAGAGGGGGGAGGGAGGGAGGAAGAGACAGAGAGTCAGAGAGAGAGAAAGAGAGAGAGAGAGAGAGAGAGAGAGAGAGAGAGAGAGAGAGAGAGAGAGAGAGAGAGAGAGAGAGCGAGAGAGAGAGAGATGGGAAGAGATGGGAAAGATAGGGGGAGAGAGGGGAGAAATAGAGAAATAGAGAGAAGGATAGATAGATAGATCAGGAGAGTGAGAGAGAGAGAGAGAGAGAAATACGAGAGTGTCAAATGAAAACCTTTAAAGTGCGATAAAAATTCGTTACGGCGCTCGATTGTTCTGTATGTTAGCATCAGTTGTACTTTTAACCTGGAGAGTACCCGACAGGTTGCAGCCCGGTGTAGAAATATCATACAAGTAGATACAGCATTCTACGGCACAGCAGTAGTCTTAAGATGGCTGCCCCACTTGCACCAAAGAGGAACAGCGTGGATAGTGAAGGAGTGAAACCCATTGCAATTCCCCTACGAATGAAAGGTCATTATTATGATGCACGTATGTCACTACAACCACTGCACGGCTGGACTAGGAAGTTCTGCGACCAGGTCAGGCACACCGAGTAGTGACACCAGGCCACACGGCAGCAGTTGAAGCCATCGCAAAGGAAAATTGCCGCGTAAAAGGGAAATAGCTGTACTTCTGGGTTTGAGTCATGGATCAGCACACCATATCGTCCACGATGTTCTGCAGTAGAATTGAAAGAACGCCGTTTTGACGCCTCTCAAGAACTTTTGCAGCGCTTTGGAGCAGGAGGTGATGGGTTCCTGGGAAGAATTTTAACAGGAGATGAAACCTGGGTACACTACCACCAGCCAGAAACCGCAAGTTCTTACCAAAACCGAAAAAAATTTCGCACTCAACCATCTGCGGGAAAGGTTATGTTGCCTCTCTTTAGGGATGAACAGTGGGTAATTTTGAAACACTACGTGTCCAAGGGGAACAGTGTCACCAACGCAGCGTATGCAGATCTCCTCAATAATCACCTTCGACCTGCAATCAAGTCCAAACGACCCGGACTCCTGAGTACACGTGTAGTGTTGCAACATGGCAATGCTCGGCCCCACACTGCCTGTTCAATTGTTGCAACTATCCAGATCTGCTTATCGAATGTCTTCCACCTCCGCCATACTTCCTAGATCTCGCCCACTGTGATAACCACGTCTTTGGACCGCTCAGAGGTGATTGGGGGGGGGGGGGGGGGGGGGGGCAAGATTGCTAGGTCCGACGAAGAGGAACAACAGGCGGTGCACGAGTGGCTGCGCACCCTGCCAAAACAGTTTATCTCAAGGTGTCCATGCACTTGCAAAGCGCTGGAACACCTGACTGAACGCAATGGATACTACATCGAAAAACGAAGGGTGTATCTTGTTTGTTCAATAAACAACGAGATAAAAATATGTAAGTCTTCATTTGACTCACTCTCGTCGTTGTATGTGCATGAGTGAAGGTTGTATTTTAATCGAGGACCACTGGAGGATGAACAAGTTTGTATAAAGTGTATGTCCTCGTAAAATAAAGGATGATGAATTGCTGTGATGAAATTTAATTGAAATAAATATTTGAAAATAGTTTCCATGGGAGTAAGGAGATGAAGGAGAGATCTAAAAACGAGAACAATGTAAACAAATGAAAAGTAATAAATCAATTTTGTCCATGTTGGGGTCTTTTACCATTTTACATGTTTTACTTCTGATCACTGAGCCAGCTAGTTCCCTACTAGCACGTAGCTACACAGAAACATATATTACAAGGGAGCGTACGATAGTACAGGAACTTTAGTCAAACTGGTACAGAATGGAGCAGACGAGGAACAAATGGATGAAACCACTTTAACAAGGTTGATGAAAAAGGCATGGACACCTATCTTACACATAGCCCTTGACCCCACACATTCACACTGCAACAGAAATGCAGACATGATATTACACATGAACACACTGACAGAAGGAGAAAGAAGAGAACAATACAGCGCGTTATGGTATTACTGTTGTCATTATTTGAAGATCAGTGGCATTACCATATTTGCCGCATATTGGGGAAAGGATATCTGTCAACCTCACTCGACACCTCTAAAATGTATTTCCACACTCGACCGGACAGCGGCGATGACACAAAGGTAGTCAGTAATGTTGCATGCTTCTTAAGGCCTCCTTAAACGTGGACACATTTCTGGCAATTATGCAGTTTCCATAGGAAATGTCGCGTCTGCAAGTGGAAAAAAAAGCTTTGGGCGTACCCGAACGTGAAATGTTCTGGAAACTACGCCGTTTCCATGGGAAATGTCGCGCTAGCAAGTCCGCCCAATTAAAACACTTAGCATTTTTTTCACGTTCTCCGGACACTCCCTTAAACAGCCAATCAGATGGGTTCCTGCTTGTGATGTAGTCACATTTCCAGCAGCATGTCCTAAGGGTGGCCTAGCCTCGCTCGATTAAAAACTTCTGTGGCTTCTGCTCCTTCATCTGTCTGTTGCAGGACGTCCTGACGCCTAAATAAGAATTGTTTGTACAGCTCTAATTCATATGTACCTTTCTAATGTATGCAATTTGTTGTTAAAAAAAACACGCTGTCGTCACAAGGAACGCAGCTGACTCGACAGAGTTGAAAGAAAATCAAACACCATCTCCGTGTTGAAGAAGTGGGCGGTGAGCGGAGTTAATAACGGATCTAGGATGCGATTGCACGCTATATTGTGTTTTTCTCGTTTTGTTTGTGGATAAATGGTTAGTTGGGGATTTGTAAATGGAAAGAAATACCACAATACCACTATGAGCGCGATGATACGGCGAAAGTCGGAAAGACATTTATCAACACCTTCAGAATTGTGTAAATGCACGTGGCCCAGTGGTATCGTTTTCTGACTACCCGTGGGTTATCCGGGTTCATATACCGGCCGATGATCATGTCTATGTTCGTTTTTCTCCCCAGTTCTCACTTAGCTGTTTGCCAAGACACAAGGAAAGTTCGTGTCCTCTCAACATGGCTTGCCGCGTGTGAGGAGGTCTTATCGCAGCCTAAACAGTCGACGGCTTCTACTTTATGAACACGACAACGAACTAGTGCTATATTCTGCCTCCTTTATGGAATATTTACATACTAGCGGGTACCCGTGCTACGCACTGCTGATGTGTGAATATTGCTGTAAACAGATTTTATAGCATGTTTACATACAAACTCAGACTGACTTGGAAGAGTAAGTACTGTTACATGTTAAAAAGCGGATAAAATTAATTAAAAAATATACCTTTCCGGGGCTCAAACCCAACGACTTTAGGACTTTCGAGCGTTTACAGTCCCGCGCTCTATCCCCTCGTCTACTGACTCACATAACATCATAGCGAGTCGCTAACGTATATATGATGCGAGTTGGTTCACCAAAAATACGATCATAGGAAGAAGGCCTACTGAAACTTGCAAGGACCTAAAAAAGTCCCTTCAAAGTCAAATTTGGTCACGAAAGATACCCTACTACCCCTTCCCAACCGTCCTCTGGGCCGATGCCAAAAAGCAAAGTGATCGGCGAAACGGGCTCGGAGGAGTTCTTGCATAAAGTTTTACCTTTTTGCGTATTAATATATAGATGTTCACACCAGCAAAGCGGATGTAACGGGATAGGAATCTGTTGCAATAGTCTCCACCAGCACGACTGGGTACGCCAAGAGTCTTTATCAGACAAACGAGGTATATAGACTTTAAAGCCAGGCAACGGACTTGAGTGAGCGTAGCAAGGATTGGTATTACTTAGCTCCGTCAAGGGGATACTATTTTTCGGTCGGTTAATTAGTTCGTTCCTCAGTTCGTTCGTTAGTTATTCGGCAATATAACTCAAAAAGTTCTAAACATATTCTGATAAAATTTGCTGCCAGGACAGGCTTTCACCCAAGAAACCAATCATTACATGTTGGCGGTTAACTGTTATCTCCTTTCGGAATTACAACCATAAACAGAAATTCTATCAATTGCGCATAGCCCCGCACGGTGCCTAGGCTGCAGTGTATTTTTAGCCTCCCCCTAGCCTCGCGCGAGATCACGGTCACAGAGTGAGAGGCGAGCTAGCAGGCTTGAATAGCGTGTGCTATGGCTCCAGCACTGTGGCTGCCTTGGCGGAAGTTAGCGCTCTCTTGGTGCTCTCTAGTTTTTCATTTGATTGGTAAGTGTTTGTTGTAGTAGAGTTTCTTGCTTGTTGTAGTAGAGTTACTTGCTTGTTGTAGTAGAGTTTCTTGCTTGTTGTAGTAGAGTTTCTTGCTTGTTGTAGTAGAGTTTCTTGCTTGTTGTAGTAGAGTTTCTTGCTTGTTGTAGTAGAGTTTCTTGCTTGTTGTAGTAGAGTGTCTTGCTTGTTGTAGTAGAGTTTCTTGCTTGTTGTAGTAGAGTGTCTTGCTTGTTGTAGTAGAGTTTCTTGCTTGTTGTAGTAGAGTTTCTTGCTTGTTGTAGTAGAGTTTCTTGCTTGTTGTAGTAGAGTTTTTTGCTTGTTGTAGTAGAGTTTCTTGCTTGTTGTAGTAGAGTGTCTTGCTTGTTGTAGTAGAGTTTCTTGCTTGTTGTAGTAGAGTTACTTGCTTGTTGTAGTAGAGTTTCTTGCTTGCTGTAGTAGAGTTTCTTGCTTGTTGTAGTAGAGTTTCTTGCTTGTTGTAGTAGAGTTTCTTGCTTGTTGTAGTAGAGTTTCTTGCTTGTTGTAGTAGAGTTTCTTGCTTGTTGTAGTAGAGTGTCTTGCTTGTTGTAGTAGAGTTTCTTGCTTGTTGTAGTAGAGTTACTTGCTTGTTGTAGTAGAGTTTCTTGCTTGTTGTAGTAGAGTTTCTTGCTTGTTGTAGTAGAGTTTCTTGCTTGTTGTAGTAGAGTTTCTTGCTTGTTGTAGTAGAGTTTCTTGCTTGTTGTAGTAGAGTTTCTTGCTTGTTGTAGTAGAGTTTCTTGCTTGTTGTAGTAGAGTTTCTTGCTTGTTGTAGTAGAGTTTCTTGCTTGTTGTAGTAGAGTTTCTTGCTTGTTGTAGTAGAGTTTCTTGCTTGTTGTAGTAGAGTTTCTTGCTTGTTGTAGTAGATGTTCTTGCTTGTTGTAGTAGAGTTTCTTGCTTGTTGTAGTAGAGTTTCTTGCTTGTTGTAGCGGAGTTTCTTGCTTGTTGTAGTAGAGTTTCTTGCTTGCTGTAGTAAAGTTTCTTGCTTGTTGTAGTAGAGTTTCTTGCTTGTTGTAGTAGAGTTTCTTGCTTGTTGTAGTAGAGTTTCTTGCTTGTTGTAGGAGAGTTTCTTGCTTGTTGTAGTAGAGTTTCTTGCTTGTTGTAGTAGAGTTTCTTGCTTGTTGTAGTAGAGTTTCTTGCTTGTTGTAGTAGAGTATTTTGCTTGTTTTAGTAGAGTTTCTTGCTTGTTGTAGTAGAGTTTCTTGCTTGTTGTAGTAGAGTATTTTGCTTGTTTTAGTAGAGTTTCTTGCTTGTTGTAGGAGAGTTTCTTGCTTGTTGTAGTAGAGTTTCTTGCTTGTTGTAGTAGAGTTTCTTGCTTGTTGTAGTAGAGTTTCTTGCTTGTTGTAGTAGAGTTTCTTGCTTGTTGTAGTAGATTTACTTGCTTGTTGTAGTAGAGTTTCTTGCTTGTTGTAGTAGAGTTTCTTGCTTGTTGTAGTAGTGTTTCTTGCTTGTTGTAGTAGAGTTTCTTGCTTGTTGTAGTAGTGTTTCTTGCTTGTTGTAGTAGAGTTTCTTGCTTGTTGTAGTAGAGTTTCTTGCTTGTTGTAGTAGTGTTTCTTGCTTGTTGTAGTAAAGTTTCTTGCTTGTTGTAGTAGAGTTTCTTGCTTGTTGTAGTAGAGTTTCTTGCTTGTTGTAGTAGTGTTTCTTGCTTGTTGTAGTAGAGTTTCTTGCTTGTTGTAGTAGAGTTTCTTGCTTGTTGTAGTAGTGTTTCTTGCTTGTTGTAGTAGAGTTTCTTGCTTGTTGTAGTAGAGTTTCTTGCTTGTTGTAGTAGTGTTTCTTGCTTGTTGTAGTAGAGTTTCTTGCTTGTTGTAGTAGAGTTTCTTGCTTGTTGTAGTAGAGTTTCTTGCTTGTTGTAGTGGAGTTTCTTGCTTGTTGTAGTAGAGTTTCTTGCTTGTTGCGGGATTTGGCGACCG
>JAWQFJ010028240.1:33269-38269 GCA_034096865.1 Theodoxus fluviatilis | reverse complement strand
GGCATCTCGTCTGCTGTGCGGGGCCGCGGGTGCCTCCCAGTCCAGAGGGGACGCGCCTTTGCTCTCCCACCTGCTGGAATTGTGGTCTTGCTTGCTTTTTTGCGCTCCAACGCACATTCCAGTGGAAAAGGCATCTCGTCTGCTGTGCGGGGCCGCGGGTTGCCTCCCTGTCCAGGCGGGAAGCGCCTTTGCTCTCCACCTGCTGGAATTGTGGTCTTGCTTGCTTTTGCTTCCTTTTTGGCGCTCCAGCGCACATTCCAGTGGAAAGGGCATCTCGTCTGCTGTGCGGGGCTGTGAGTTGCCCCCCAGTCCAGGCAGAAGGCGCCTTTGCTCTCCCACCCGCTGGAATTGTGGTCCTGCTTGCCTTTTTGGCGCTCCAACGCACAGTAATTCGCGACGAGAAGAATGGGCAAAATTGCCCACACACCCGCAAAACACAAAACCCACGCACCCACCAAACCAGTTATCTGTAAAACACAAAGGGCCACTATCCACCTCGTCGGGCGAGGAGACAGTAAACAAGATAACGTCCGACTCTCGGCGGCGCTTGCAGGGCCCCTGACTTTGTCGTGTTTGCGTCCCGCCACACACCCCTTCACCCCCCCCCCTTTTTTTCCCAGAGCGTGGAGGGATGGGTCTTCTCGCTGTCCCTCAAAACATTTTCCCACCCTGGTTTCCCCCCTTATCTTGGTGGAGTTCCCCAAGGCCTACTTTGACCCTGGGACAGGGTCGTTTTCATTTTGCTGGCCACAGGATGATGCTATTACAGTACTATGGTATTGCCTATCCTCCGGGCGGAAAAACCTTTATTATACCATAAGCGCATACACCACGCCCTCGGCTCTCCTCACCCACCGACTACCATGCTGCCATCTGCCATTGCACTCTTTCAGTGCCACCCACACGCAGAGCCTCGGCGGGAGGGCGGGGAGCCGCCAGGCGTAACAGAGTCAGCTCTCTCCCTCTGACTTCGTTGTTGCTGGCGTCCTGCCACCCACCCACCCCCTGCCTCGCTGCTCTCTCCCCCTGACCTTGTCGTGCTTGCATCCCGCCACACACCCCTCCCCCCCCCCCCCCCCATCTTTTCCCAGAGCGCGGAGGGATGGGTCTTATCTCTGTCCTTCATAAAATTTCCCCACCCTTGTTTTCCCCCTCATCTTGGTGGGGTTCCCTGTGGCCTCCTTCGACCCTGGGACAGGGTCGTTTTCATTTTGCTGGTCACAGGATGATGCTATTACTGTGGTATTGCCTAGTCAG
Source organism: Theodoxus fluviatilis (assembly GCA_034096865.1). Taxonomy (NCBI): domain Eukaryota; kingdom Metazoa; phylum Mollusca; class Gastropoda; order Cycloneritida; family Neritidae; genus Theodoxus; species Theodoxus fluviatilis. Next base: position 37,012 of record JAWQFJ010028240.1, on the reverse strand, counting down.
CCTTCCGCTGACCCCCCACCCCCCCCCCCCCTCCTCTCCCTCTCCAATACCCTCTATTCGGCATGCATTGGGAAAATGGCTTTTTTCTACGACAAACTGCAGTGATTATTCATCGAGCAGTGATTTTCACCTCGTAGCCACGCCCACGGGGGGCTAAGTTGGTACTCTCCTTTCCCGTCTCTTCAGTTGGGCTTGGCGCAGACAGCCTGCAGCCTGTCCTGCGCTATGGCGCTTGTGTTCGCCCAAATGGAGCGGAACTCGCTCGCTTCCCTCCTTGCCATAATAAAAGGAGTCACAGCTGCAGTCTTCGGTTACCAGAACTGAGGCTCGGCTGTGGCCGTTCGCAAATCGCAGACCCATAGACATTGTTGTTTTTCTCTGCATGCCCTTTGATATCAACTGATGGCGGCCAACATAAAGGATTTTGCACGGAGGGCAAGGGCATTTATGGGGACGCCAGAACAAAGGTCGCCGCGTGACCACGGCGGACTAGAGAATTTCCATAGGCAGAACAGACACTGCGCATGCCCGGCTCTCTGCCGCACTAGCAGGCCAGCCCACGCGATCATTCCAGCTTCAGAACGAGGGACGGAACGCACGCCTTTACAGTATTGCGAGTATCTCATTTTCTCATTTCTACATCCGTCCTCATGCCCCTCCAACCACCCATCTCTTCACAGCTCTTTGTCTTGCGGGGATACTTATTGATTGGCGTTTTGCTACGCGCACGCGCACATTCACACGCACATGGGCCTCTCACTTTCCGCGCTGTTGTACTGGTGGGTTTGCATGACAGGCGTTTGCGGATTCGTTTCCGAATTGTAACGTTTCACGTTGAAGGGTCGTCCATCAGGCCTCCCCAATTTGCTGTCCTTGTACATTTCGGATTTTTCATTGACAGGTGTTTTCCGAATTGTAACTTCGGACCTTCTCTTCCGTTCGCGTTTTAATTAATTGGGGTACAGCCCCACTTCTTCACGTATGATTGACGCACATTTTATGTCCTTGTACATTGGGTATTTCTCATTGACTTGCGTTTACGGCGTTTTTTCCGAATTGTAATCTCGGAACTGCCCGTCTTTTCACGTTTCTTTGTCTTTTGGGAACAGCCCAAAAAATGTTCCCGTTTGATTGGCGTACACCGTACCTCCCCGATTTTTCTTTCCTTGTGCATTTGGGATTTTTCATTGACAGGCGTTTTCCGAATTGTAACTTCGGAACTACTCCACCTTTCGCGTTTTAATTGTAATTGCGGAACATCCCCACTTCTTCACGTTTGATTGACGTACTTAGGCCTCCTCGTGCCCAAATTTTTCTGTCCTTGTACATTCGGTATTTCTCCTTGACTTGCGTTTACGGCGCTTTTTACGAATTGTGATCTCGGAACTGCCCGGTTTTTCACGTTTTCATTGTAATTGTGAACATCCCCACTTCTCTACGTTTGATTGACGTACATAGTACCTTCCCGTGCCCAAATTTTTCTGTCCTTGTACATTCGGTATTTCTCATTGACTCGCGCTTACGGCGCTTTTTCCGAATTGTAATCTCGGATCTGCCCGGTTTTTCACGTTTTCATTGTCTTTTGGGAACAGCCCAACATTTTCCCTTTTGATTGGCGTACATCGTGCCTCCCCGATTTCTCTTTCCTTGTACAGTCGGGATTTTCATGGACACGTGTCTGTGGCGTTGTTACGAATTGTACGTTCGGTCCCGCCCCTCTTTTCACGCTTTACTGATGTCCATCGTGCTTCCCTGAGTTTGCTCTCCGGGTACCATTCATGTAGTTTGTGATGTACACTCCACCCCAGTTGTTTTGTTTCACGACCAGGTTTGATACGTTCAATTGGCAGTGGCCCATACCTACACTTGTCGACATTCAGCCTTTTCTCTTCGATTACCATCCTGTACATCGATTTACATACCCTTCCTATGTTGCTTTCCATGTACCGAATGTTTACTCGTTTTGATCGAGTCCCCAGTGACTCTGGAAATGGTAGGAGCCATGCTTTTTCCCATTAGGGTTTTTTAGCGCAGGTCCTTCCTTCCTCGTGGCGCTTGTTTCGCCCAAATGGAGCGGAACTCGCTCGCTTCCCTCCTTGCCATAATAAAAGGAGTCACAGCTGCAGTCTTCGGTTACCAGAACTGAGGCTCGGCTGTGGCCGTTCGCAAATCGCAGACCCAGTGTCATTGTGGTTTTTCTCTGCATGCCCTTTGATATCAACTGATGGCGGCCAACATAAAAATGCGACGCAATCCTGGAACGGCGGACCCTCAACATAGAAAAATGTATAGATACATGTCTAAAAAGGAATGGGCAGCTGAACCTTTCGAAACGTCTATAGAAGGACATGTTCACTCTCCTGTCTAGCTGAAACAGATAGGAAAAAAGAGGAATAGCAATAAAAATGGGGGGAAGAGCATTAGAAAAGGGCATTTGCGAATCAGACAGCGCCACCCGCTAGGGGAGAGGCACACAAAGAAGCTAAGGTAGTCGGCAGGATGACAGGACCGAGTGGGCAGTGCCCCTAACGATGGCGATGGCGATGAGCTGGGTGAGCCAGCCCCGTTCCCTCGGGTCATTGTTGACTGTGGCGACTTTGTCACCGAGGCAGATTACACAAGGTCACGGTCGCAGTTGTTCATTTGTCATCGTCACTCTCCAAGCGAGGCGGTCTGATGGCTTAGACAATTTTCAGATTATGGTGTCATCACAAGTACAATCAGTTCCCTTCAAAATTATACTAATAATGTTTTTTATGCGGAGTGGTTGATAATTTACGTCAGTTTAAATACGTGTGTGCTGAACATGGGAGAAGTTTTCGGTTGGTATTTGAATAGAAAACGGCTTTTACAGTGTGCTGATAACACGTGTTTACGAAAAGCGATAAATTTTAATCAGTTTCTAGCTCCAGGCCTTTCCCTCAATGGTCAATAAAAATTCAATCTCCTCATAGATGCAACTCTCCCGTCCACAGTGACGCCACACGACACGGATTCCTGTGGCAGAATTGCAATGATAACGAGGTGGTGGATTTCAAGATTATTTTTCCACAAAAACATTGCACGGTCCTCCTGTAGGCTTACAAAAAATCCCCACAGTTTATCAGTGGACTTAAAACCTAAAGCCCACAAAGTACATTCAGCAAAGGTTTTTCTCTCTGAATGAATCGAAATATCGAATTTGCTGAAGTGACCCTCCCCTCGATGCAAAGCTTGCTGCACCTCAACTGGACCTCAACTGGACCTTAACTGGACCTCAACTGGACCTCAACTGGACCTCAACTGGACCTCAACTGGACCTCAACTGGACCTAAGTATCAGAGCAACTCAGTGGGGAGGGCAGGTCACACGAGAAAGTCACTTCAAACTGGCCGTAATGACCTACACATGTTTTCATGGTTTGGTCTCTGAGTATTTCCAACACATCGCGCCACAGTATAAACCTACCAACTCTCTACGGTTTGCTACAGCTATCCTGCTGAAACAGCAGGGAGTAGCCAAGTGCAGATTTGGACAGAGGGCATCTTGTCAGGAATACCCGACCTGATAAACTGCGATCATGCCCAGAGCTGGATGCGTGTAGACAAGATCTAAAAACGCATCGCTTTACCAAATGGTACAGCTGCGACTCCTGACGTGTGTGCCCTGATAGCGACTCAGTAGGAGTTGGAACCAGCGCTACATTCTGTGAACCCGAGTAGTAGTGACTCTGGCACAGTTCGCAATGAATGCGTAATAGAATT
>JAWQFJ010028240.1:28269-30769 GCA_034096865.1 Theodoxus fluviatilis | reverse complement strand
CAACAAGACACGTCAGCCTCCAACACAACACGTCAGCCTCCCACACGACACATCAGCCTCCCACACGACACATCAGCCTCCAACACGACACGTCAGCCTCTAACACAACACGTCAGCCTCCAACACGACACGTCAGCCTCCAACACGACACATCAGCCTCCAGAGGAGGTCAGGCCGTGACGTGAGCGTCCCAAAGCTCTGTCACTCAGAGGTTTTTGCATTTCGTGTCATGATCCCTAGGTCCCCACAACTGGTCAATCAGGCTCAATTTCAGTTCAGTTCTCCATGCTTTGCATCGTCAAGCACCTCACCAGAGCATTGATTCGGTACTAGAATTATGCAGTGTCCAGGTAGCCGCCAGGAAAAATCCTTAACTGCTGTCTAATAAACCTGAGAGTTTGATTCAAATTCAGATTTTTAAAATTCGTAATGCGCAATATATGTCACGGTTAAAATGAAATGAAAAAAACGACTTTACTCAGTTTGCCCGACATCCCATTTTCGGAGACGAATATCCTTCAACCATCTCCATCGAGTATGATTCTGTTTTCACTGATGCAGTTATTTGTTGCTTAAAAGGAAATCTCTCCAATGTCTATGATTGCTTTCGAGTAAATAATCTCGAATTCCACGTGGCAAGAGCCATTCGCAGCAAACTTTAAAGAAGATAACAAAAATCTCAGGCGATAACATGTTTACAATATGAGGCAAATGACGTCGATTTGCCATGCTGACGCATGACGACCGGAAATCAAAACAGCTGGTTTATGTTACCAGACCGCAGCAATGTCAAACATCGTCCATGCAGACAACTGGACACCGATGCGTCGTCACGATCTGCCGACGGCGAGCAAAGCTTGCATCAATGGAAAAATATTTATCCATTAGGGCAGAGAACGTCTGGGTCCCCTCGAGATCTGTGCCACGTTCACGGAGCATGCACACACTTGGGAGTGAGTCCACTCCTTTGTCCACAGATCTTGCAAGGTGTCACGCTGCCCGCTGTCAACTTCTGGAGGCTTCGGGAAGTACTGGCACGACACTGCTTTACCCGACGACGGCAAAGTGTTCTTGTCACTGATGTCCAGAGCTGGCTTTACCAGTGCTAATGGCATTCCGATGCGAGGCGAAATCGACTGCTGGAGATTCAAGACAAAGCATGTACGGGGTATGGGCAAACGCAAGGGTAGGGTAGTCTTGCTGAATGTTTGCACTGCTCTCTGTCTTTCCACACAGGAAGCGCCAATCGTAGACCCTTCACCACGCCTGATCTTTGTCGCGCTACTTCGCAGAGCGCACGGCAGATGGCTTTCCACTTGAGTGTCATCATGATCCTGTGTGGCCCGAGAGAAACGGTGTGTTGATCTGCACGATTTCCTCTTTGCCGGCGCGTGTGTGCTTGCATGGTTTATGTGCGCGCACTAGCATGTTGTCTTTTACGTAAACGCCACCATTAGACTTAGTTTAGAAATAGTTCATTTTTTTCATGCGCTGTCCCACTTTTTAATTTACTCTACCTTCACGATAAAAGAATTTTGGAAATAGGTTCTACATCAGACAGTACAACAGCTTTTAAAACTATCACAGAAGAAAGGTGAACCAAGTGTAACTTATAGTGAAACTGAAGACTGGCCAAGATAAAATAGGCTGGACATTGCGGAAGCTCGCTCACAAACTTCTGGAAATGATTCCTTGACGAGGTAAGGGCGTTCTTGTTGCGTCATTCCCACTGAAAATGCAAATAGGTCTTTAATATTAGAGCATGCAATATTGTCAGGATAATAGTGGCTGACGTTTTCATATGAGGCCCAGAACAAAAAAGCCACGCTAGTCAGCCACTGCATGACGGAATTCCTGCACCGTGCGCCGAGTAGCGTGCCCTCGAGACAACGCGAGTGCCTGACAAACCGCAGCCTTATGGCCAATTGAACTTCTGAGGCAGGCAGGTTTCTCGGGACCCGTGGAACCGTGAGTTGTTGTGGTTTTTTAATTAAATGAAATAATCTTTTCAGAAGGGGATGTATACACATACAGCTGACAAAATATTTACACACAAACAACACTAACAGCCACAGGAAAAAGAAAAGAACAAGAAAAAAAGCTGTAGATATTATGGGGGATGGTGAGAGATGAGATCTGGAATGGGAAAGGGAGGGGGGGGGGGGAGAGTGGTTGGGCGGGCGGGCGGGGGGGGGGGGGGGCGGGGGGGGGGGCGAGGAGTGGGAGAAGGGGTGATGGGGGAAACAGAATCTGGATGAGGAGGCGTTGGGTGAAGGGCCTTTCCCTGTCATTGTTGTTGTCTATAATAGTGTCTTTACTTAAACTGGTAAAATGGGCGACCATCTGCACTTAAATTTTTCCAATATTCCATTTCTCAAAGCAAATTTTCTTTTATCCTATATGTATATTGAAGGACTTGCCTAAAGGAATCAAACTCTATTTCCTAATTTAGACACTTAGCTTGATGAATATTGTTGGTTCTAATATTAAGATGAGATTT